>JAWPHD010006587.1:0-142564 GCA_037043455.1 Cyrtodaria siliqua
GAACAAATCTAAAGTCATATATAGCCTAAAACACAAACCATCAGATTTAAATATTCAATTTATGAACTAGTTCATCATATTAAGTGAGTGAATGTGTGTCATTAGGTCATATCAATAGGAATGAAAAATACATTTTAATATGCATGTAGCTCTATGACAAATTATGGTCAGTGAAAAATCTATATAAAACGTGATGAACATGTTTTGGAAGCAATACAACGGTGTTTTGCCATTAAAACATTAATCAGCATGATAAAGATCCATTTTATCCACAAAGAGGCGTTATTTGTTTGGTTAGCAGCCTTTACTTCGTGTTTATTATATGTTTATTACGCCGAATATTACATACGCGAATAGACTTACCGTGTATATAGAAGATCGAACCCCAACCGTTGTCAAAACCTCGTGCACACAGGAGACCGGAGGTGCTGTAACCAATAATCGTACCTGCGTTTTGACCTAGATACAAACAATTATAATCATGGGAAAATAGATTAATAGTGTAAAAAACGAAAGGATTTTACGTAAAATATATGACACATTCTGATATAGAAACATATAAAAATATGATCTATATAAATGCAGTAATCAGTAAAACATAGATACATGTTTTATCTATAAACCACTTGTGGGCTACGTGTTTTAAACGGGTTAATCGATGAGACGGGAACCAATCATATGGTACCCAGTAAAGTGTACGTTAAGAAAAAGCAGTCCAGCGTGTTTGGAGCAAGAACTGTGATTAGCGTCACCATTACTATTAAATTGTTGGGATGAAGTAGCAATATCTTGAAATCTATGTTTTAAACACGTCTCTATACGAATCTAGTGCGGGTATCTGGGATATAGTTGGAAATCGATCCCTATTTATAACTGTTTTGAACGAAACATGTAGTTATACCGAGTTTATATAACCTTAGTGCTAGTAGGTTCAAATCCCTAGCAACAGCTTAGACTTGCTTGGATTTATATAAATAATATGTATAAATTTCGCGACTTGTATATTTGAAAGAGAGAGAGATTGGATTTACGAACTCGCTAATGGATATTTAGGACTATTAGTGGAGGAAATAACTGATATATTTGGCAAAATAGTTCCAATTGTGATACAAGCATAGAAGTTGGCAGAATGATCCTTTAGAATGTCTTGATCATGCTAAGAACCTGATCCACTTCAGTTTCACCTTATTTCAAAATGGTCACGCATTTTCAAAATGTCCGCCAAAATGGCCTAAAATGTCAAAAAATGCTACCATATCAAAGTATTATGCAGAAACTGGTAGTAAAACGTTATTGTATAATGCGTTGTTTATATACTAAAAAAGGCTATTATCGTTCCAAACAGTGTCTTAGTCACACAAAACCTTAACACAGAAATTGTTGTGTGTGTGTGTGTTCCCCCCTCCCCCCCCCCCCCCCCCCCCATTTATTATCGACATTTGTTGTAGTTTCGAAGACCCATGAACTCTAATATGTTTCAGAAACGGTAATTAATCAAAGGGTGATCGACACACAATTCAATTATTTCTAGGAGACTTAAACAATTTTAAAATAAGACTTCTCAGTTGTACACGTTCTAATAAAACATAAATACACCATTTACTGTCACATGCCGCTTTAAAAGTCACAGCTACCATCATAGTATAGATAAGTGTGTACACTTTAGGAAAAAATATTTACAGGAAACATTTTATTTTGATACATGTATTCATTGTTGCATGGGTAGAGCAAACTTAGCTAAATGTGGAGTGATCAAAAACATAGCTATATAATACTATTACCCGGATATTTGTTGATCAGATTATTAATGTAATTGGTCCCCATCTAAGTATTTTAGAGGTACGTAGATAAAAACGTGTTCATTTCACGGAGTCTTCTTCACTTGTTAACGTAGGAAATATAGATTTTAATTTACAAAATGGTTTAACATCTCCTTTCTTTGTTAAACAATATGCGTGTGTCAGAATTGCGCTTTACGCCGGTAACCTGGTACCATAAAGATATACAATTCCAGATTCACACGCAATTTACATTACGATACGACACGCTTGAGGTGCGCTGATCTTATTTACCACTCAAACCTTATTCCCCGAGCTACAGTACACGCTTTTTAGGGACCTCTTAATAGTACATTCCTTTTATACAAAATATACTTCAAACTGTGTTTTTGAAATAACGATGTTTTACTCCTTTTTTGTCAAGTTACACATTAAATTTGAATCGATGTGCATCATAACTGTTATCATATAATCTTAATGTATACCACATTTAATGTACTTTTAATTTGTATAATTTAACATGGTAAGAGTTGTTTTTTTAAAAGGAAAACTGTGAGCATTAAGGATCATTATTATACGTGTGGGTAAACATCAAATACGCACTAATTTTAGTTTTTAGACACTTAAAACAGGATGGGGCGTGTTTTAGTCAAATTTTAGTCAGATAGTCTATTTTCGATGTAAAATAATTAGGAATATGTGGATGCACGCCTTTTTTGTTTTCTGTTTTTCTTTAGAATTAAATATATTTAAAATCATTATGATAATTGTTACTATTGGCTGAGAAATACATTTAAATCCGATATTTATGATGGGATTTACGTCTTTCGAAATGTTATGATCGAGAACAATTGACAGTATATCATTGTTTGTTTTCATAAACCATTCCTTCTGTTCTGGTGAATCAGTTTACTTGCTTTTTTAATGGACTTGAAACTAAAAGGAATGAGCCCTAAAACAGTAAAATATATTCCAAGAGCGGATATCTCTTGGTATATAATATTGTAGCATGGTCGGTGACATTTCCTTTGATGAATGCAGAGCATTAAATCGTTTAATTTAGGGTAACTAAAGGGGCGTGACTATACCGTACTACAACTACCGGATATTGGAATTTAGAGTACGGTCACTATGACGTCTCAGTGTTACTAAGTACACCATGCTACAAAAAAGATAGAGTCTGTCTCAGCTCGTTGGTTATTTAAACACCTCGATGGGCTACGCCCATCTTGGTGTTTAAATAATCCAACTCGCTGAGACCAGACTCTATCTATTACATATTGTGTTGATATAGAAATGGGTGTCATATTTGAATAACAATACACTGTATAGCAAATACACTTTTGTTGAGTTTGATATTATTTATTACAGAACTGAAATGAGATAAGATATGTTAACATTCATGTGCATACTACTCGTAGCTACGACAATGACCTGGAGTTTCGATAAGCGATATTTTAATTTTGCCGTTATTTGGCGGGTTAGTTTCTTTAATGAAATGTATTTAACACGAATTAGGCTGTTCACGTTAGGAAATGTAATCAAATTATATAGTATAATTCTGACATTATTTGTTTACGTCTGTTAAAAACGTTATTTTGCGTATCAGTACGATTCAAAGGGAAATTGGTTGAAATGCCGTATGCAATGTCAGTATCATCTTAAGTTGAAACATTACATACGCAGCAACATCACTGATAATTTAAGAAGTCCCCTCACACCCCACCAAACCCCTATCACAAACACACGCCTCTAGGCGGGTTTCATCATTTTAAGTCACACTATCACAGCGTTATTGCCGTTATTTTAAGAGCAAGCGCACTCCGTGGCAACAATCAACAAGTCTATGGATATAGTCAAGAATGTGGTTGCGTTTCTTAATCATTTACAAACGACGATAATAACAGCAGATCTTCCGATATTTGCATTGGCAACATACTCAGTGGTAATTTTTATTATAATGGAATGGTTGCACATCGAAATGGCAATTTTGAAGGTACTATGTAATGTACTGAAATACAATGGCTGGATAACTTGCCCCCTCTGTAGGTCCTATCGAATCAAATGATACGACCGAATCGTTTACATCTGATTCAAATGTTTCAAAAACAATTTTAGAGAACCAAATAACTGAATGTGCTTTTTACAAGCTAAAGGTAAATATGTATGCCAACCATACATTGAGATGGCGATAAACATAGTGTAATGTATATCATTTAAAGAAGGTCCACAATTTCAGCTATGGAATCAGGTCCTGGATTTTGAAGTACTTTTTTTCTGTACTTTGTGCAATCGTATATTCAGCTAGGCAAAAGGTGTACTTCAGAAATTCATCCTCTACGTGTTTGCCCTTGGTCATGCTGGACGGCTTCCAATTCGTTTGATTAATCGGCAACTTGAGTATCCAGTGAGTGCAGCTAAATTCATAAAGCGAACATTTCCGAGCATAAACGAAGAACATGATTTCAGCCATCTATTAACCAGGTTCATGAACAAAAGAAAATGCAAGTAAAGGGAGATGCTTAGGAAATAGGGTTGACCGATAATCTGCTTTAACAAGGAGATGGATGGCTTCAGTTACAAACATGTGTAGCCATGTAGAATAGTTGAGATTCACTATGGTGAAAGTGAAATTTCCTCATCCAAATAAACTATAGAGGATACATTTAAGGAATTGAAGGAAATCCATTCCCTGATGATTCTAGCAGCATTTTAATATTGATCAGAAACGGGTTGTAGATAAATGAGTAGCAGACTGAAATCAATAAGTACTTTTGGTTCAAGGCAATTATACATAACTTCTTTACATGTTGCTTCAAGGCAATAACATAACTTCTTTGCATGTTGGAGTCATACTGTCGAAAATAAAACTAAGATCTACAATTGACAAATGTTTGAGTGATACTTCGAAAATATAAGCAGTACGAGGGATACCAGAGGTACAGTTATTAGAACAAATGGTTCTGATTCAAGCAAAGTGCCGGCTAACTGTCAAAACATTTTACGATTATCTCGAAATAAAATGAATTGTTTTTGCTAATCGCAAAATCAGTCGTAGCCATGTTTAACAAAGCCAATTGTTGTAACAGCAGATAAAAAGCAAACAGTTAATGTGTCTATTGAGAAAGATACACGTGCACCATGTAACCACGTAGAGGCTCACATATGCCGGATATCATTATGCATATTTTAATACGTATATAACCGCAATTATATAAATACCCGAACATCTGATAACAACTACAGAATCAACATATAGTTTTTTGTGGGTGGGGTAAACTCATTTATTATTTTGAATAACTGCATAATCATGCCGAAATATTTGCAAAAATGATTGTTGGTTTACTATAGTGAATGAGAGAAAGTATTAGTTTAATATACAGCTGAAACTTATATTTGCAGTATTTTGGTCGCAATCTTGGATATTTGTCGTTCATATTGAAAATGATCGAAATTGAATTGGCTCGTGTTATTTTTCATTTGAATATAATATTTGCAAGCACTGTGCAAAATATCTTGTATCACAATCTGAACTATTTTCTGGTTATTTCCTCCTCTATATTGGTCGGTAATCTTTTAAAAGAAAGAGGAAAAATGGATGGGTATGGTCAAGTGAAATGTTCAACCAAATGCATAAGCAATGCCAACCATATATTACACGCCAGTAATTCAACACTATTGATGTGAACAAAGTATCAGATAGAATACGTATTATATGGTAGAAAGTGTGCATTTATTTCTGAATAGTTTGGTACACTTTCACTCAATTTGTTTTTACGTGAAATAAATTGGTCCATAGAATATTCCATGTATCCATCTAGTGCAGACAAGACATCATTTTTATATATTAAATAAGCCATGTTATCACATCATCCAAATTGCAAAGTACATTAATATAGGTGTATTTCAAATGTCGTATAACAGTGTATAACAAGGGTCCTATGGTGTCCTATAGAAGTGATTTACAAGAAACCCTACAGAAGTGGATTATTACGGTCCTATCTAAATGCAATACAATGCTCCTATACAGGTGCATTTAAAATTTCTTACATAAGTGTATAACAAGGGCCCTATAGAAGTGTATAACAAGGCCCCTCTCAGAAGTGTATAACAATGGCCCTACAGAAGTGTATAACAAGGGCCCAATAGAAGTGTATAAAAAGGGGCCTACAGAAGTGTATAACAAGGGCCCTACAGAAGTGTATAACCAGGGCCCTACAGAAGTGTATAATAAGGGCCCTATAGAAGTGTATACCAAGGGCCCTAAAGAAGTGTATAACAAGGCCCTACATAAGTGTATAACAAGGGTCGTATAGAAATGTATAATAAGGTGCCTATAGAAGTGGATTACTAGGGTCCTACATAAATGCAATACAAGCCTCCTGTACAGATGCATTTAAAATGTCAGACGTGAGTGTATAACAAGGGCCCTACAGAAATGTATAATAAGGGCCCTATAGAAGTGGATTACTAGGGTGCTACATGAATGCAATACAAGCCTCCTATACAGGTGCATTTCAAATGTCTTACATAACTGTACAACAAGGGCCCTACAGAAGTGTATAACAAGGGCCCTACATAAGTGTATAACAAGGGTCCTACATAAGTGTATAACAAGGGCCCTACAGAAGTGTATAATAAGGGCCCTACATAAATGAATAACAAGGGCACTATAGAAGTGTATAACAAGGGCCTTAAAGAAGTGAATTACAAGAGTCCTATATAAATTCAATACAAGGAGAAGTGGATTACTAGTGTCCGACATCATTACGTTACAAATATTGTATAGAAATACAATACCATTGTCCAATATTCATGCATTACTATGCTTATTTAGAAGTGCGTTGCCATTATCCAGTATAAATGCACTAAAAGAGTCCTTTATAAGAGCGTGCTATATATACCAAACTAGTCAAACCTCACTCTCTACATCATTATTTTATATTCCCTTTCTTCTTATTTGTTACCCCTTATTCATTTAAAACTCTCTTCTTAGCTACTTTCTTTTTATACGCTACTAAACTGTTTCACTGGAAACATATATTTGTTCAGTTCATAATAATGTCAACATTAAAACACTATATGATAAATAGTTTACATGCAAGAGTTCCCAGAGGCTGAACTTGATTGATGAAATGTCGCACACATCTATCAAATAAGTATTACAAACTGACAACTTCAGATGGCAAGGTCAGACTCCGGAAAATATTGATATATATTATATGTGTTGATTAGTTGTTTAACATATAACTTGCAAAAGTAAATATAGTGAAATAATATATTAAATAACAAACTTTACGGGTGTTCCGCGAAACACGTATGTCGCCTGTCAGCGCTTTGTCAGTATAACAAGGTATGTTGGACACAGATAAATGACATTGACTCATTTGCCTGACTAAGTTTTCGTGAAGAAAAAAAGGAGTATTTAACCCATATAATGACCTACAGTGTAACCTTCATCTTTATATTTTAGGATGGTCATGTCGATGTTGTCATGATGAGTAAATATTGAAAGTTTGATGAAAAAATATCAAGAAATGACAAAGTTATAGCCAACGTTAAGTTTTCGTGAAGAAGGAAATGAGTATATAACCCATATACTAACCTTCAGTGTGACCTTCACCTTTATATTTTAGTATGATCATGTCGATGTTGTCATGATGAGTATATATTGCAAGTTTGATGGAAGAAATATGAAGAAATTATAAAGTTATAGCCAAAGTCAAGTTTTCGTGACGGACTGACGGACGGACTGACGGACGACAAAGTGATCCGTAGGTATCGTATTTTTCTTCGAAAAGGCGACACAAAAAGTACTTGATAATAAGCATTGTAAATAAAAGGCAATCTACGGGTCTTATAAAAGTACGCGGCGTGAGAAAGGGATGACATAGTCTTAGGTGGCAAATACCGCCAGGTATTATGTTACCTAACAAAAACATGGATACAAATCTACTTCTCTCGTTCGGCAGAGCCCACACACCAGTCAAAGCAAACCAGCCAGGCATTGCTGCTCCCTGAAAGCATAAGCTCAATTGAAAAAGCAAAGATCTGATATATAGTAAGAAATGTACAACGCAAAAAGACAATACGATTGTTCAATGCGACACAGTTGTAACGACATATAAATAAATTAGAAGATACAACACTTTGCATTGAACCATCGAAAAGTCATCAACAGTCAATAGTTTGGCGAGGCAAACAAACATTGATCAATAATTTGGCGAGGCAAACAATGAATCTAGAGTCTATTCATGTTACACTTGTTATAATAAAATAAACGTATATAGCGTTTTCATAAAGTATGAACTAATCTGAAACTGAATTTGCAAAATGCTCACGTCCTTCGTATTGTAGACTATGAAGATCATTGGGAGACGCAAGTCAGGGAACTTTTTAACATTTTAACAGTATATAATGTACGGGGTTAAACACATAAAAATAACTGGTACGTATGGTGAGTTGGGAGAGGGATCAAGTCAAGACTAGAGCTCTCTTTGGTGAGTGACGTTAGTTCATTCCATATCTTATTGTTGTAGGGAAATAGGAGTTTGGGTGGTAGTGTAGTGGGACTCGGAGTGTTTGTAAATAGACAGGCTTATAAGCGCGTTACTACTGTTCCGCCACAGAGTTATATTTTATGGTAAAGCGTCCGCTTCAATTGCAATCGTTCCGTGTTCAAATCCCGCTGAATGTCCTAATATTTATATGAACTTTTCTTTGTAATTTCTCCTGTCCGATTACAGATAGTGTTAGAGTAAGTTGCGCATCAGGGTCTTAAACGATTAGAATACATTTCATATACATAGAACGTCTCAAACTACGTCAGACATAGAACATGTATGAAAAGAGAAATTCTGTCTAACTAATCTTACCGAACACAAACCAAGGATTGTACGAGCAAATATAACTGCATACACACTAAATCTCGCGAGAACTGGGATCAACAGTGTGACTAATGATGATATTGCCATGGCAATACTGATCACGTGCTTGCCACCATATCTCCCTGATAACCAGCCTCCAGGAATCAGTGTCACTATAACACCGTAGTAGTATGAAGACAGCACGAATGACTGCAGCGTCTTGTCCCAGGTAAACTCTGCAGTCTTGTAAGAGTAGTATACATATATGAATAATACAGATACAGGCCCCAATTGCGAGAGCCTTCAGGCTCCGGCTGTATTTATCCCGGTTTCAGAAAGCTGCTGTGGGTGTTGAGCTGTGTATCCACGTCATTTTACTGTTCATTAAACAACTGTATTTTAGTAAGAATACCAGGGACGCAGTCAAATTAGTATACTGGCATGTTATGGGTCTTCTACAACCTGAATTAGGTATCAATTTTAGGGATACAGTCTACAAATTACCATCTGCTCATAGCGGTATGAAACCACTAATTATTTTCCCCATAGACACCAATGTTAAAATGTCACATATGAACGATTTGCTGCAAATGGATAATGCAGCAGTGTAATGTTCATATAGAAAACTAATTTTCCACTTGTAAAATCCCCAGAAAACGTGGGGTCATAAGACATGTAAGAAAGTTCTTGTGTGTTTACTAAACAGGTCAAGGGTACAGCTGTTTTCATTCATCGACTGTTTTCATTGCTCACAAAGTGTAAGCATAGAGTCGAAATTTCGAAAATGTTCATCATTGATCCAGTAAAATCTATTAATACGCTTCTTATACAGTTTTCCCTACTTATAATGCCCATTGCCATCAAAAATGGAGGGCTTACTTTTTATTATAGGTACTACATTCGACTACACCCCGGAGGTTTACATGTAATTAGTGGTGAGAGAGGAAAACATGTTCAGATGTTTCTTAATAAGGATTTTGTGTTGTCATTTTCATAACAATCTCAAATACACCTACTTTATGCAAATCGAACGATTATTTGCCAAGATATGGTCTTGTGAATACCAAGGACAATAGTCTGAAATCGACAAAAGTCAGAGATATTTTTTTAACTTTTACCAAATGGCATTTCTTGTCAATACACCATATTAAATAGATCAAATGTTTAGAACATTCAATGGACATAAATACAATATGCATTTTAGGTACAATTAGGACGATGAATAGGCAAATTTATGTCGATTTGCATGCCAAAATTGATTTTTTAAGCAAATTCTTCAAAATTGGTGGAACCATACCTGATTATAGTAGCAAATACGTGCTTAATAATCCCGAACATACCGCTAAAATCAAAATTGATACTAGCTTTACGCTACCAAGTCGAGTTTGAATGATAAGGAATAATATTTTACCTTTTACACAAATCTTTATTTTTCACGGTATCCTATTTTAGGAGGGTAGTGGAAGGATTTAGAGGTTTCATGCCTACCAAACATGTTGTCATGCAGATTTATTTCATGAAAACATGTTGCAAACATGCAACCCTACATGTTGATACCAAAAAGACATAGTTCAATTGTAAACACTTCACCAACACGTCATTATAAACACTCAAAAACAATGAAACTCAAAACTACGGATTTTATTGACAAAATTGGACTAAAAACGCTCAAAACCTATGTAATAAACTATGAAAAACTGATTTCTGAGCTTATTTTACCACTTGTTATCGGAAACGTGTCCCTAGGTACGAATATGAGCGAGTCCTAATTACTGCACGTATTTCTTATAAAACTGGATCTAAGTGGTTTTGTAGCGTCACTTTGCAGGAGGATTATCTGGTAAATAACACGGACGCAAAGTGTTTTACGGATATGTTATGTATATGTATTTTACTACACGAATTAGATGTAAATTTTACGGAACGAGATTTCAGACGAGAGCGAGATATTTTGAGAGGAATACATTGATTCAAGAAAAGCATGTCTAAAAAACTAAAGTCGTTACTTAAAAGCTGTCTCTTTCTGTTCTCTTTGTCCCTCAAGCATTTTCTTTTTCATCTGCTTTTTTTTCTTCTTGACTTTTTCTTACTGCCCACACAAAATTATTTTATGATGAATCGCTTCAAAATCGCTTCAGGATCGCTTCAAAACCGTGGATCTGCGGTTTGTTAAAGCGATCCAAATGCGATCCATTAAACGGATCGCATTTGGATCGCATTTGGATCGCATTTTGCATGATCGCAAACATGGTCCGAGTGTTAAGGATCGTGATCCTAAAGCGTTTCATTAGCGATTTGTGAGCGATCCAAAAGAAACTGGTTTATAACCATGCGATCCTGAAGCGATCCTTTAAAACATTGCCATTTACAAAGCGGTTTGCTAGCGGTCCATTCAAACATAGCTACTTTTAAGAACGATTCTAAAGCGATCCATTAAAACTGAACATTTACAAAATGGTTTGTTAGCGATCCATTAAAACTTTGCCATTATTGAGCATGATCCAAAAGCGATCCATTATAACAAAACATTTACACACCGGTTTTTTAGCGATTTATTAAAAGTTTGCAATTATTTAGCATGATTCAGAAGAAAATATATTAAAGCAGAATTCATATTAACAAATGTTCATTGTAATAAAGCCCTTTAACCCAAATTACCACCCATTTTTTCTGGTTTGTAAGGGAACTTGGTGTTTATATGGAAGACGGTTGGTTGATCGAATGGTGTTTTAGTAATTTTCATCACATTTTAGGCTATATATGACGGCAGATGTATTTTTTTGTGGTGAAGACAGATCAACCAATTTTTCCTGGGTAGAAGTACTGTATACCACCTGCCATCCGTAACAATCAACATTTTCTCACTTAGAAATCCCAATATGATTTGAACCCGCAAGCTTAAAGTGGTGAGAGGAGAGGTTTTAAACGCAGCGTCTTTACCATCCTGGTCACTGAAGCGCTTTATATGGAAGAACACGAGATGTGGATAAAATGTTGCTTAACAAATTGATTAATAATGGAGCATCACATTACTTGGGACTTGAAAAGGTAACATGGAGTGTCAAGGCAGCATGGCGCTGCGCCATGCTAAGACGGTCTAGGCAAAACATTGATTAGACTAAGTCTATATTCTTTCTTGCCAAAAGAAACCCAAGACATCAGGTCCGTGATGAGTAATCGGTTGCCAATATAACCATGTGTCTTAATTGCTCAATGGTAACTTTGCTGGTATTAAAGACACTAGCACAATTAGCAAGATACCCATAAGTTTGATTCCCTGTCAGGGCATGATATTTTTCTCCATCTGTTGTGCTAGCATTTTAAAAAAGTTTAACAAGCTAGCTGGTAGTAGATTGGATTGTTTAATTCTTTATCTATAATTTTATATTTTTTTTAAAGTAGCTATCCCGCCAACAACAGCAATTTTTTACAACATATGTATACCGTTTCTAAACTTACTGACCACAAGGTATAATATAACATTATAATTTACATATGTTGAGAATCCACTGAAATCTATAGACACAATATAAACAGCTTTAACCAGCCAGGCCAAATATCAAAATTGGAGCGTCGAATTGAGAGTTATCAACTCATAATTCATTTTAAGAACCCCTGAAAAATCTCTACTTTTAATCGGCACATTATCATATACATTATTATATGATCTGAACTTCTGGACAGAGTTTTGATAAATGGTTTTGTAGTGTAATTTTGCCGTTATTTGGTGGGTCAGTTTCTTTAACATGGCATTAGACAACATTGTGATGTGTGATTGGAGTTGCAGAAGCCAAGTTTGAGTTTGATCAAAATGTACCAAACTAATTATTAAGAGTCATTGAAGGTTGAGACCAGTTGATCTCAAATAAGTCTTATTTAAAATGGTTTTGCTAAGCACTGTTTTTTCATTCCATGTACATTAAAATATATCTTCACTCTTCTATGAAAACATACTTGCTGCATCTTTATGAATGGTGCAATCCATGACACAGAAAGATTATGAATCAAGTTAGACCTGAACATTTTGCATTCCTTTGTCCCTTTTTGTTCAATTTACACGAATCACTCGGATCACGAGGTAAAAATAATTTGTCTTAATAATAAGCATGCTAATTAATCTTTCTCAGTGCAATTCAGAATCCGAATATACGACACAAATTCCTTCCTTTCACAGCCACATCTTCTGAATTCCTTCAAAAGTCACATCTTCATTGTTTCGACAGTCACAACGTCATTGTTTCCGCAGACATAGAAGTAACTGGTTCTTTAAACACTGGTCTGTACTGGAACAAACAGCTCCTGTCTGCAATAAAGTTCATTAAAATATATATATAATATATTATAATATAATTCGGCCGGGAAACAAAATATTAAAGAAACCAAACCAAATAATGCTAAATTTACACTACAAAACCATTTATCAAAACTATATCCAAGTGTTCATGTCATATAATAATGACATGTGCCTATTAAAAGTGTAGTTTTATTCACAGTTTCTTAAATGCATGCACGTGAGGTATTTAAGATTTAGCCTATTGACATATGAAACTGTGGTTGTCGGGGTCGGTACAGGCCGGGTCCTAGGCTACCTACCTGTCAAGGCATTGGAATCATGGCTCTATGGTAGTTGTGTGGCATTCGTGGTTCAGTGGTAGAGTGCCGAACGTGAGATCGGAGGGTCCCCGGTTCGATCCTCCTCCGCACCATGTTCGTTGTGTTCTTGAGCAAGACACTTTACCCACATTGCTTAGTACTGGTTCTACCCAGGAAATCTGAACATAATACCCGAAAGGGGGTGATGCAGTATTAATAGATATATAGATAAATAGACATACTACCATAAGAGCCATGATTCTCATGTCTACATATAGGCATGTATTAAAGTTTAAAGAAACTCACCTTAAAATAGTTTGATGTGATGCTTTCCAGTCAACCGCTGAGATGAGTCAGATGACTATAAACCGGGCCACCATTGCTATTCGCTGGAGTGGATGAAACTTACACTGTTGTTAATCTCTTTGTCATTTTTCTTGACTTTACAACCAAAACTGAAAATAAATCAATAATTGAATCTCTATTGAGTGTCTAAATGTTAAATGGTATTTCCCTATCAACTGTTATTTTTAACTAGAAATGTGTATGTTTTTATTATTTTCCTTTTAAATATCCAATTTAGATACATGTAACTTGAAAAAACACTACTCGTACGAATTGTCTTGAGTACGATTTGAATATCATGAAATTAAGTACTGAGAGAGATTTGGAGTAAATATTCAAATCCTACTTGCGTTCTAATTTAAAAAAAAAAGATACAAATAAAGGTATGACTTACCACGACGTAATATATGCTTTCTTGGCGTTGGTACGTAGAGAATCGTGAATATTCATTTTCATTTTCAGGTTTTTAGCAAATCAATCATTAATAATATCACAAAGGCGCATACTATCGTAGACACACGTAGTTTATCTTTACTCTGCAAGCGTCTCACACGTTTGATTACTTTATTTTTTATTGGCCAATCGCGTTTAGTCTAGCGATGTTTTCAAATGTTTGACTTCCGAATGAGGGAAACGAAATATTCACAACTCACAAAAAGTAATTTAGGAATGAATTCTTCCGAAATTATGACTCTCTTTGATATTGAAGACGGCCAAACATTCGCCAATACATATCATGAGCTTCATATTGACGAACAAACGCCTGGCATTGATAAAATTGCTATGCAACTACCCAGATGAAAAGGGACAGAACTCTTGACGTTGCCTGGTCTGGCCGATATACTTTTTGAGTGGTAAGTTGAATATTTAAAGTTGTTAGTTTGTTTAATTTTAACTGTTAGCTATTTCATGCAGAGGTATTTATCTGACCTATTGGATAACTGGAAAAGCCTAATTAGTAGGACTCTTATAGACGTGAGAATCGTGGCATTTATGGTGGTATGTACCTACCATAAGAGCCATGATTCTCCACTATTAAGTTTCCTTCAGTGCGCCGAAACGACTCCCTTTCTCACTCTTCCGGTGAGGTTTCTGAACGCATCAAGTAATACCTGCATAAACAACCACCGTAATTCAATACAACAAACTTTAAATACCACAACTGCATACAGAAGAGAGGAAAGACGCGCTGATAATGTCGGTGCTCGGAGACCAGTGTAAAAAGTCCGACAATTTTTTTGTTTACGTACCAAATCATCTCGCTATCACGTGACCTTTCGTTCCCTATTTGGAAACTCAACACCGCCGGACTCACACACCTGACGTTTTCCTGTTAACGTTGTCGATTTGTGTCAGCTGTGGGCGGGTTTAAGTTTCCAAATACGAGATATGTAAACATTCAAGAAATCTAAGATCGACAAGGTTTTCTTCTCTTTAGTGAGTTTTATGCATGCATATTTAGGGTTTAATATATCGAACTACAGCAGTTATTTATGCAGTCATTGCTTGATTTCTTCAGAAACCTCTCTTGATGCGGGCGGCCCTGATACCTGAAACAATCTATAAAGGGTGGCATCGTAGCTCTATGGTATAGGTACACACCATAAGAGCTACGTACGATTCTCGCAGCTAGACTCTTATAGCCAAGTGCTTGGAAGTGGTTTCCAGGACAGCATCGTTTCTGAGGAAGAGTTAACAGTCAATAGGCTGTTCAGCGATATCTTTTATCATGCACATGGTGCGGCTTTAACTGCTCATAGAACTAATGCTTTACATTACGAAAGATGGCAATCTTTAACAAATTCGCCCGAATAAGGTCCTGCGGGATTGTGAAAACTCGGCCAATCCCGTCATTCTTCTGGATCACGCCTTGCATGTATATCGATGTATTGGTATGTTCAAAAGCTTGGCAGTTCAAAAGCTTGGCATTTTGTTAGACGGAAGGCAAATAGCAATCAAAATAGTGCACTGTTGATAAGTCGACAATATGGTCGTTAGCCACACATGTTGATGTATACTCTGCATTGCATGTTTGTTATTTACAAAGGTTGTATTATTGCTTTCATGTACATGTAAATAACCTATTGATGACTAAATGACATTGTAAAACTTTGATAATAACTGATTTTTGCAATTTTATTTTGGCGGGAATCTATTAAGGCGCATTATGCTAGAATGACGTAACCAACATGAAAACTTCTGCGTTCATTGAATTATGCTTCAAAGAAGTGAATGAGGTGTTGCGAATGGGATCGAGACGCAATAATGCTAGCCAAGATCTCAATGAACATCTAATTTTCTGTCACTGTTAATCAGTGATTCATGTCCATAAACATGATAGTATTTTAATAAATGTTATATCACAGAATCATGAAACAGATATTATATTTGATAATATAGTTAAAACTTATATAGCATGCAACCCATTGATAAGTGAAGTTTTAACACTCTGCAGCAAGAGATGACAAATCTAAATTGAGAAAAATGGGTATGATGTTCAGTTAGCATAATTTTACTAAATACAATGTCGATACCAAATTGAGCATAATTTTACTGAATACAAGGTCAATACCAAATTGTGCACTGACTGATTAGCTCTTTTTCAGGTAACAGCTTCGAAACGGATTACGAGATGTGACTATCAGTTACGTTTGACATAAAGGTATATACCGGTAATAATTATTATTATATATAATTTTATATACATAGTTTTTATTGGCTTAAAGTGACTTGAAAACATGTTCAAACATGTCCAATCCGGTTTAAACCAGACTTGCGAGTCAATAGTTCTCTTTCGAGTGAATAGTTCTCTTGCCGAGTCAAAAGTATCTTCCAGATAATTCAAGCGCTTTATGACCAACGTCAATTAATTACCATAAGCGCTCAATGACAGAATAAAATTAACAATGGAGGATGCGCAACGTTGTCATTTATCGACTGTGGAAGAATTAGTAACTATATTTTATTTTGTTTAAATTCATGTTCATTGTTGTTAAAGAAAACATTGTTTCAATTCCATATTAAAAATAAAGTACTTGACACATTTTCTTACTTTTTCTTTATGGTTCAGTATAGTAAAACAACTGTCTACTTCTGTTTCTGTCAAAAGTTAAAAATATTCATCTTCGGGAATGACTGTTGACCATGAGCAGTAACTTATTGACCTCGACGATTGCATCTCGGTCAATAGTTCATGCTACGGGTCAGTAGTCATTCGCTTGGATGAATAGTTTTAACCATTGACCGATATATATTTAATTTTTATATAGCTTTTTGTAGCTATGTCATTGTGATAGATTCTCACATGTGTGTCTGTTTAATATTGAATTGATACATATACATTGTACGTTAGCCAGGTCAGTCCGTCCTTCCGTCCTGAAAAGTGCATCTATCTCCTCCCAAACTTTTCAACTGATTTACATGTTGCTTACCCATGTTACCTATGATGTCAAAATGTGCATATCATTTCGGTGTCAAAATCGACCCAGTATTACCGGATTTATGTCCCCTTTTTCATCAAATCTTACGTGAACATATCTTGTGTCTCCTCCCACACTCTTCAACCGATTCCTTCGAAACTTTACATGATGCTTACCTATGATGTCAAGATGTGCATACCGTTTCGATTTTAAAATCAACTCAGCAAAACCAACTCAGCATTTCCGGAGGTGAGGCCCCTTTTTCATCAAACTTTACGTGAAAATATCTTATGTGTCTATCTCCTCCCACACTTTTCAACCGATTCCTTCGAAACTTTACATGACGCTTACCTATGATGTCAAGATTTACATTTCATTTCAGCGTCAAAATCGACCAAGTATTAACAGAGTTATGCCCACTTTTTCATCAAACTTTACGTTTTACACTGTTTTCAGTGGGGGCATCAATGGCTTATCGAGAAACAAAAGCTGTAAAAAAAAATGATAGTACAGTGTACATTCATTTAGTCAATTCAAATGACGACATCATTTTATTTCGATAAGACGAATGATGACGGTGGTAGTATTCTGTCTTCATATTACTTCACAAAAAGTTAATTTAGTATAATCATTTTTATTTCAGATCTGCTTCAAAGCATGGTATTCCAAAGTGATACGGTCTCAATAACATGCTGGATGCCTAGAATCTAAGATTATCACATCGCACCAAGGAACATTGTCATAATAACCTTAAACGTGAACTGTAGAACTATTTATGCAGGGCTTTTTTACCTTATATAACAGAGGCCTGTAAAGGGCCTCTTCCCAACAGAAAATTGGACTGTTTTTTCCCAACTGTGGCAGAAATATTTCCCAATCGGAAAACAGCAGTCTCTCAGAATTCGAGAAAAAGCATGAATTCTGCAGTGTGTTTTTGGCTGCTAAGTAAATTCCGACTTGGAAAAGTTAATAATTATGGTAAATAATGGATGACAATATAAATAAAGTATATTAATGTCATATTTACTTCATTTATGAAACCTTGTATTTTTCCCAAAATGAGAAATAAGCGCAATCTTTT
Organism: Cyrtodaria siliqua; assembly: GCA_037043455.1. Classification (NCBI taxonomy): domain Eukaryota; kingdom Metazoa; phylum Mollusca; class Bivalvia; order Adapedonta; family Hiatellidae; genus Cyrtodaria; species Cyrtodaria siliqua. The sequence goes on from JAWPHD010006587.1 coordinate 18,083, forward strand.
TCCCCAAAATGAACAGGCCTGGGCCTCTTCCCAATTTTGTGGAAAAAAGCCCTGTTATGACGCATGCCACTTTTAATTGATGGTGGATTTAGGAAATTGATCAGAAAATATATGTTTCTGGGATAACTTGTAGCTTGTTTCTGCAAATAATCAGGGTTTGTTATCTCTTGACATTTGAAACATTTTGGTCGAAGTTTGAATTCAATACTGACAATAGCTTGTATCCAACACGGACAATAGCTTGTATCCAACACGGACAATAGCTTAGCTTGTATCCAACACAGACAATAGCTTGTATCCAACACGGACAATAGCTTGTATTCAACACATAACTTTATTGATGGAACAAATAAAGAACATAAATATATTCTGCAATTCGTGTCTGCTGTATAACTCTGAACCAGATATGATTAATTATCCCATCATTGTTTTGTATTATTGAAAGGAATTTGATAAAAAAAAAAGTTGGTCTGCTGACCGAAAGCCAGCAGAGATTATGGGATGGTGAGTTGTCCGTCAATCCTGTGTCGTCTTTTAACTTTTGCCTTGTGAACATGAAAGGACCTTCATTATTAGTCTGATTTTTACCAAACTTTGCCAGGGTCTTTAAAATATCAATGAAAGCTCGAACAAGTTCAAAAACAGCGGAGCCAGATTGGATTAGTAACACCAGAGTTATGGCCCTTGTTTTGCTGAAAAATGACATATTTTGTCTTGTGAACACTAGCACTTTCATTTTGTATTTGATCTTTACCAAGTTTTGTCAGATTGTTGATATTAATGAAAGTTCGACAACCAGCTATACCAGGCCAGGAACACCAGAGTTATGGCCACTGGAATTATTGAAAAATGTCATATTCAATTGTGAACACTAGTTAAACATGAGTTTCAACAACATGACATGTTATGAACAACTACCAGCACTTATTTTAAGGGTCATAATTCTGGGCGGGTAAAGGGCTGTTTTTGCATAAAGGTCAAGATCACTCTTATGTTCGGGAGCATCCATTAAAACAGCGGTCTTTTAATGGATCACGATCATAAAGCGATTAAAAAAGTTGTGATCCTAATGCGATCCATTAGAATGTATATAGTGTTACATAATAGCGATCCTAATGCGATCCATTAGAATGTACATAGTTTTACATAATAGCGATCCTAATGCGATCCATTAGAATGCATATAATGTTACATAATAGCGATCCTAAAGCGATCCATTAGAATGTACATAGTTTTACATAATAGCGATCCTAATGCGATCCATTAGAATGTGTAATAGTGTTGCATAATACTAATAGCGATTCTAAAGCGATCCATTCTGAAAATTATTGGACTGATACTCCATTAATGAGATGTGCGATTCTAGAGCGATCCATTCTAATGTGTATTAGATCGTGATCCACTAGTGGTTTTATAGTGTTACGTAATACAAAGACATCCATTTTGTAAAACACTGGATCGCTTTTGGATCATGATCCATACACGATCCATTAAAAGTTGTATAAGGAGTGCGATCCATTCAAAACCACTAATGGATCGTGATCATAAAGCGATCCAAGTGCGATTTTGATGCTGTTCGTGTTTTTAACAGATTTTGTCAGGAATATTAAATAGCGATCCATTAGCTCATTTGCATGTGAAATTGGACCGCTTCTAAATCGCTTTAAAATCATGATCTTGAAGCGATCCATTAACACGGTTTGTTAGGCTTTTTTTTTTGTTTGGGTGTATATATTTGTTAGCAACGAATGAATCCTTTCAGTTGTATAAAGTATATAGTTAAACAATGTTTACTGAGTAATTTACGTTTTAGACATACATATATGTGTAAATGATTATATGGGAAGGGCCCTGCTACACCCAATTGTGTGAGCAATTATGGCCCGACCCGTGTGTACATTTTATTGCAATATCGTATGTCTGACAATAAGAAAACAAAGTTAGTATTGATAAAGTTTATATGTAGTGAGTATGAACATTCTCTAATAACGCACCTGAGATTCATCCGTTGAGTTGAAGGATAAGTCCTTACATTGTTCGTCAGTGTCTGTGACCGCCATAACGACATCAGACTGATTCGTCGACACGTTGTGATTGTCAAATTCTGTGGATATACTCGGTGGCTGTGAATTCACCATACAAGCGAGAGCCATACTCATATTGACACGGAACACGTATAACAGCACTCCATAGAACAGACCCATGTAAGCGAGAATCCATCGTTGGGAAGTGAGGAAAGGAGCGTTTTGCTCGCTTGAGTCTGGAAATAAATACACAAATTCTAATAAAGAAAATAGCGATGAACTGTTTATCGATAACATTTCAACCGCGCAGACTTCGGAAAACAATTTTATGCTCGAAATTGTGTTTAAAAAGTTGAAGAATATTATGAATGTATTAACCAATGGGTGTTTGTCGGATTTGTAGTATTCTTGCGTATATGGATGTGTGCGCATGAGTATGAATGTTTTTATATGTATTTTTATATGTATTTATAACTTTTATAACATAATTGTTCGAAGGCCACATTGAAAATAAGTGATTGTATTTAATATTCATAACTTAATGTGTTTTAACCTTCGTTAAATAAAGAAATTATTATGATTATTATTATAAATTGTGTTTAAAAAGTTACAATTATACGAGGTGTTGACAACTGGAATTTTTTTGAGAAACTTGTCTAATTCCTCTTTGAATTAGCATGCGTTTCTCATACTATGCTCATTATAAACGTTGGGTGGGAACAAGGCGAATATATGTGTGGTTGTGTTTGGCTATGTGCACTGAAAGGAAAGGAAATTATTTGAAACACGTTTTTTCTTGTCTATACGTGAGTATTACTATGATGCTTATATTTTGATCCGAATCTAAATGCGGATATCAAACTGTAAATGGATTGTTATGCAGTATGTACTATTAAGTTAACAACATTTATATTTGCGTATCGAGTGAGTAAACAGGTGTTAGCCTGTGTCAATTTAAACAATACTGCATCCACCAACCAACCCCACCCCAACCCCTGGCCGCTATATACGTTCATGAGTTTACTTGCATGCGTCTTACATTTGACTTAACATAACGGACAAGCACTATAGATGCTAGAAATAAGGTATTTTGTTTTAATAAATAAATATGGTTAATTGCGTACAAACATATCGTATCCATTAAAATTGATTTGAATTATATCGTTGCTTATATATTATTCGTTCTAAGTCTAAACCTTATAATTACTGTATGGTTTAATGTATATCCAGAATTTCTTGATATTACTAATTCATAGTTTCTATTTTCGAAAATATTATTCTTACTGTCTCGATAATTTCCAGAATAACAGTTTGCCTCTCTCAAGACTCGAACACACGATATTTTCATTTACAGTCAGGCGTTATAGTCACTGGGCTATATGTACTTCAAAAATAATCTGGTAAAGTTACGCGGAGGAGTATACAAATTTGATAAATGTGTGTACTACGTCAAATGTTCTAGTCCGATTATGAATTAGTATACATACATCCAATACATTGATCTATATATGAATGTCTTACTCTGGCGTTGACGTCACATTTTACAACAATGTTAATGCGTTTGCAACTACTAGTATTGCTGCAGTGACTACTGTTGACTAAGTACTGGCACTACTATCACATATTGCATAGACTCCATGCACCTTTTTCTTATATGTTAACAGCTGATTGGACTCCATTTTAGAATTTCTGTAAGGGTTACATCCATTTTCCCGGTATTGTAACTTAAATGGATAAGCGGCAATCTTGATATATTTAAATCTCTTGGCACCCTGTTAAGTTTTCTATACAACTTGCATATTTGCAATCATTAATATTAACTATTAGAATAGTTCAAAGCAAATTATCGTTTACATATTAGTAACTACTGATTATAGTTAACCAACAATATACTTAAACATTTGGTAGAATGACGTCGAAGACAATTGAAATCTCAGATAATTATTTAATTATATGCAAGCAATTTTAAAGTCAAAATGTAACACGGTTCATATATCTAGTTGCAAATATTAAATCTTGATGTAAACATAAGATTTCAACGTGTGCTTTTAATTTGTCTGTGCAGAACGCCCACACCAAAAAGTCGAGTTCACGCGGTTTGATAAGAGTTCGTATTTCAGGTAGATTACACTTCTGATAAAAACGTATTTATTATCATTGAATTGTGACATTTGACAACAACAGTGTATATACATGTAGTGTGATAGCAGCGATGTAGGGAGACACAGCGGTGTATGGAGCTTAAAGGGAAACATGGCTATATGTATATACATGTATTGTGATAGCAGCGATGTAGGGAGACACAGCGGTGTATGGAACTTACTGAATTTAATCTAAATTGTTGTATATGTAAATGATAGCGTTCAAATTTAAATTTTAATATCCAAATAATGGAAGATAAAATGAAAACAATAAGTTTGAAATAAGTATATCTTTACTAACATGTTTCTAATTGATAATACAGTTACATAATACAGTTAATACAGTTATTAGTCGGGAGGTGGTGATGATGTGGTGGGGGATGGTTGAGGGATGGGGTGGGAGCGCAACATAGCGAAAGGCGTAGAATTGATAAACCAAAACAGCACAGAAATATGTAAAAACTAATTGGGTTTCAGGTGCGGGGTGGGGTGAGGGAGGCGGGGTAAAGATCGGATGGAAGACGGGGGGAAATCGGCTTTCGGTAGGATGTGTGCATAAGATAGCCATAGGCGTAAGTATGGACTAAAACACGATATGTGTAAGATTTTACCAAAACAACACAGAAATACGAGGAAAAAAACCCAGGTTTGTCACAATAAACGGAACCGTCCGGTTTGCGTCTCCATCCGACGGACGAGGCTAAGTGAACGTGCCTTGTCCAAGAAAACACCGACGAAAAGCATTGACGGGGGTAGGGCCACGCCAAACACTGTAATGTACAGAAACGTCCCAGCAAAACGTTGACATTGTTGCATCTCAATCTAAGTTATACTTAGCTTTATCGAGAATAGGATAACCTAAAACGTACTGGGAGAGGGTGGTGTTGGTTCCAGCTCAATTTCTCTAAAACCTACGCAGAATACAATAAAGCTTCACGTACCTGGTGTTTGTATAGACGTTATGGCATTATCTTTCCTAGTAAGCGGTTGGTTACAGCTATCGTGTTCACCACCCGGCGTGTGTTCATTCATATCTCTGTCCTTTCTTATTTAAAGTATAAATTTGTTAATAAAAATCTGTAAACCCGCTTATAATAGACTTACTCCGAAATACGCCTCTAACGGGTTTTACCGGTCACGTGATTAAGGTACTAACAGACAAACAACGTGTACTGCTACAATGTTCGGCACGTGCAACTTAGACAATGACAATTAGTGTTTCATTTAACAACGTATGTTTTCATTAGGAACGTTGACCTACTATGTTTGTACCTACATGGAAAACGCATTCAGACCAATTTCGAATAAGGACTGTTGCTTCAAATTATAATTAAAATAATATAATATCAGAGACAGATGGCATATATCAATGCTGCAGGTAAGATCATAACATATTTAGCCGAAGACACACATGGAGCTTTTTTTTGGAAAATGGAAACATTTTGCTGAAGTAAAACGGCTAAACCCGGTATATACCTTCGAAGTCATTGTATTTATCTTCTGAAGCGTGAGTTTTGCACCTTACCCACACCATAACCATAACGGTCCTATCTGCTCGTTCTTATCGTATTGTCAATCATATCGCCGTGATAATGGTCGACTGTAAGCGCATATATATATGTGTATATACTCTCCAAAAATAATTTAAGGATCTATAAATACTCCTCAGAGTAAGTTAAGGACCATGTTTAAATTGTGGTCATTTTTTTAATGCTGTAAATGCAGTTTACACTCTGTTTGCAATGTTTAAATTTAGTTGTATTTTTTCAATAGGTACAGTACACACATGTATTAACATTTTATATGAATATGACATTCATACTATTAAAGATTAAGTAATAATTACTGTTCTATTTTGTGGTCCTTACATTATTTTGAGCAGTATAGTAAATGCAATTGAATTCAAAGCCTAGTTATGGCAATTGAATTAAAGAAAACAGCATACTATTTTCAATCACTACATTTTGGGAAACAATTACGTTGTATAGCCCTATGTCACATCATCCGCCCCAACCCTTCCGTCTGAGGCAGGTGATGGCATATCTGTCTAGTTTGTGTGTTCAATTTACCACTTCCCCGTTTCCTGAAAATCACAATCCCGATGCTTAAAAAATCCCAAACACAAAACAAATACCCCTAACCCCACCAAACACTCACTCACCCCACTCCCCTCCAAGACACACACACCCGTCACAATACATACCTCCACCACGACCTGGCATGACAGTTCCCTAACATAATTATAACAGTAGGATCTTGCGCTATAAAAAAACTTATAATTGTGTGCATTTTTGTTTACGGAAATAAAATTTATTTAGCTTGGCAAAACAATAATTATATTATACCCATGCCTATTTATTTGGCCAAATACCATTTAATTGGAGTTATAAAGAGAAACTAGAATTATAACCAGAATTATAGGATACATATTTCGACTAGAATGGTTGGTGCGCGGTCTAAAAGTGTATGACGTTTATATTTTTAATTGGCGAACACTTAAACGATAAACGATATTTTGTGGTAGAGTCAGACCACTCCATTTTTCCTAGGTAGAACCTGTACTGTATACCTCCCGCCGTCTGTAAGAATCGCTATAATTAATTGTCGGCATTCTAAAACTAATGCGGATGTTATTACACTAATGTGCCCTTTTAATGCACATTGACAAAAATAAGAATGAGACTGAATATACACAAAACAAGCCCACCCATTCTTATCCGAATATTGAGCACCATCCCACCCTACCCTACCCTAACCCCAACTCCTACTGCTCATACACATAAAGTACATCATGTACGTGGCATTTTCATGAAATGGATAGATAATTACAACATAAATAAGGATATGAACAGACAAAATGAAAAAGAAGCAAACAAAGCCTTCATATAAGATATTTAATACTTTATCATTGCTACAATAATCGGTTCCTAGCAGTATGTCCTCGACTGCGTAGGGCGCTGGTACGGTAAACCACCTGTACCTTACCAGTGTTCTACGATATCGAAGACATACCGTTAGGAAACGCTGATTCACCATTTACCAGTGCCCGGTTACATACAAATGACGAGGCAAATAAGGTTTCTTCTATGCTTTATTTTGCCTTGTCTATGTACCCGGTTACTGGTTTATAAATGTTCAAGGCCATCCTACACAAACCTTACACATGTGCATATTACAATATTGCAATAAGTCTGAAAAGACCCTTCAGCAAATCAATGACAATACTTAAACAATTTGTTTCTCGAACATAGTGTACAGTGTAAATATTGTTTACAAATCACTGCGATGTACATAGGATCACATAGGGGTCATAGCGTATATACGTAATGCGATCCTAAATGTGTCCTGAAGACAACTGAAAATATGTTTTGTATTTAAAAACTGATTTTAGTGGTGGATGTATCAAACATACTTTACTATTACCGTCTCCTACCATGTCAAAATAGTGACAAGAGGCGACTCCTACCCTATGTATACATTTTGCCATAATAAATATACTACAAGAACAACAATGAAAATACACGAACCTGCAGTTCTGTAGCTATGCGTACTCCAAGTGTAATTCCCGTGTAATCACGGCTGCTAACATTTTTACTCTTTGTTCTCGATTCCGTTATCATAGATAAGCAACGGTGTATAATTTGCCACTAAAACAATCCAAATAAAAGGTGGTTGTCCTAGATAATAATAACCAATAATGATTTTTATGGGGCACCGTTTTACTATTTAATCACTATTTATAGATATCCATACTTAAATTAAAGATACCTATAATTCGAATATAATATATCTATAAATCGATTTATAGATAAGATATCATTAAATCGCTTAAATTATAGATAGCTATATATAAGTTGATAGAGGGTAATATTTCCAGGGGACCAGTTCTTGGACATTGAATGCATTAAATTATAGATATCATTAATTCAACGGTATGCATGGATATCCATAATTCATTTAAAGATATATAAACATCGATTTATGGATTTCTTATATTGAATTGTAGATATCTATGAATCTTATAGAAGATATCTATAAATGAATTAAATATATCCATAATTAGAATATAAGATACCTATAAATAATTGAAGCTATCTATCAATAATATAAGATATCTTCTATTCGAATTATAGATATCTTTAATTCAATTATGGATAACTATAAATAGTGAATACATAGTAAAACGGCGCTCCATAGATTTTACTTGTAGAAAAACACATTGTGTCGGTTTAAATGAATTTGCCCTTTAATATATATTCACAAGTATTAGTAGGCGGTTACACAGGCCTGAAAAAAAACGAAAACCGGGACGAAGAGCAACCGCTAAGGACGGGATTGCAATATAACGCGAGAGTGAAGTGTTAGTGCCGGGAACTGTACCGGAAGGACTCAGCTATATATAGCTTTGAGAGATAAGATAGCGTGTGATATAGTATACATATATCATAAATACAGATATCAGATATTCAGTCTGATTAAAACCGAACAGTTTAATCTAACGTGCAAATTTGTAAATTTATTTATTCTTGATTCTCCCTTGGTGAGTTGTCTCCACTTGTTCCATCTTGTTACACCAGTGTATGGACTTCTGGCATACTTGGCATTTCGTAACAGTAGCGCGATTTCTACGGTTACCCATCAGTACCATTCCATTATATGAACATCGTTTAACAAACAGTCAAAGGGTAATAAAGAAATATGAATGCGTTCTTTCAGGGAAATCAAGTGTTAGTGTATGAAACCAACATGTCAAACTACAGAATCAAACGGTTTCCGATTGCCACCAAAAGACCTTTGAAAAGTTCAATACTGAGCATAACTGATAATTGCCTTAAAGAGTTATTACCCTTGACTACTGAAAAAATGGGCACATTTTAGCTTGAGTACACAATGACTTTAATAAACGGATTCTGATCTTCACACAAGTTAGTATGAAACTTTATATCAATATGAACTTTGAGCAGATGACAAAGACCAAAATTGATACATGACTGAGTTATTGCCCTTGAGTATTGCGAACACGCAAATTTTAGCTTTCGTACACAATAAATTAAATAAATTGTTTATAGTGTTCACACAGTTTGGCGTGTTTGCTTTATATCTAACGGATTTCAGACAAGTTAGACAAATATCAATTCATTGCCGTAATTTGTTGAACAGTTCGATCGTCTGATAGCTTCCTACTCTACTTTGAAATGGTCATCAATTACTGTGTGCTATTCTAATTAAACAAAGAGGATATCGTCTTTTGTCTAAGGAGCGTGATTGTTTTTACGATGATTGTAATAACTAGGATTTGTTTGTCCATGATTTTTAGGCTATTATTATTAAGATCTCGGTTGTGTTTTACAATGAGCACATTTAAATAGTGGTTTGCAAAGTTATCGCCCTTGAGTTTTGAAAATATGGAAATTTCAGACTAAATACACACCAAGTTTCGTAAACGGGTTCTGATTCTCAACAATACAAATTGAACGTTTTGGACAATTACACCATATGGAAATGTCACTTAGTTTGCGAAGCATTTATTTCCATATTAGATAATATTTTTAGGTATGGAACTAGTTAGGTATGGCACTACTGTTTGAATAAAAAATTGTTGGTATCCTATTGAGAACGAAATATGCACCGGTTGCCGCAGATTTGTTTTGTATTTTTATGAATGCGATTTCATATTTAGCATTTTACCAGATATTATTATACTTCTTTGTTCCTGGATGAATTATTGAACAATTACAATTCTTACCGTTCTATTATGGATAATAATAATCTTTCCTAAAGAACTGCAACAAAGCTAATATGTCTGATACATTATCTTTATTTTTCTCGACTTATGTCTTGCGATTTAAACTGAGAAATAATAAGCAAACTCTATGGGGAGTCTGTAGTAGCAGGTTGGACTGTCACGCCGCCGGTCCGGGCTCGAATCCCGGCCGCAGCTGATTTGCCGACTGGTGTTCAGTGCTGGGTGATTACCTAATTGGGTACTGTTTCCAGCAGTTCTAGCCTAGACTGGATGCCGGGGAGGTAAAAGGCACCTCGACTGGATATAAGTTGTTTCATTCATTCCAGGTGGGGACTTTCGAAGACTACCCACGTTAAATAAATGAAATTTACCTTTATTTGTTTTCTATAACAAGAGAGGTCATCTCAATATTCTGTTCTCCGATCAATTTTCTATGAGGTCCAAGCTTCTCAACTGTTTCATTTTCTAGAGCTTGTTGTCGAGATAAGGACTTAAATATTCGTAACCTTTGTATAACTAAAAAGCTACTCCGTCAAGATAACGTTACCTAAGTAAGTAGGTATAAATGTCGGACAGCAAATGAAACTTTCACAGAACACAGACAACCAAAATCACACATACCATGTAAATAACAAGTACATGGAAATAGAAGCAAAGTGTGCGACACCACAAACACAAACGGTTGATAATAGAGGTACCGCTTAGGATCGGTCAGTGACAAAAGGCCGCTGGCGGTTCAAACCAAGTTCTAGGGTCACCACCAAGGCTCTCTGTTACCCTATAGTCATTCTAAACAGATACAGGGTAAATCAAGAAATCCATGCCAGGCAATATCGATTAAGCAGTATCAATATGCAATATAATTAGAATACAAAGGTAATCATAAATGTAGGAATATAAAAACAAAAGCCTAAACAGCCACAAGGCAAGTACTCAGTGACTTTTCGGAGCCAGAGCAGCAAAGGAACAAACCATTAAGGGCACGACAAGACACTATTGAAGACAAATATCAAACGTAGGTAGACGTAATCATAGGTCAACAATCTGTCCGGCCATCGCACAATCAATCAGGAAAGCAAAGTGGCGAAGTGAAAAGTGATCAAGCACTAAACAGGCAGTGCGTTGCAAAAAAGATAAGGTCACAAACTCCTTTGATAAACCTTTTAACTAGTTTAATAAATATTGTATGAAGGTAATCATTACCCAATCTGTATCAGGTTCATCATGTGACTCTGTCAATTTCTTAGGAAGTAGTCTACGATCACTTCATAATTTGTCACATGACCATAGCTAATATATCAAAAAGGCGATCAGAAATCAACACCGTGACCTGACACCACTTATGATATGGGGTGCTGCTGGTTGAGTGGTAAACAATCGAACGAAACTCAACTTTTTTTGGGAATTGTTGATGAATTTAGGTTAGTACTTTACATTTAGGTAGATTTAGAGCACAGTCAAACGTTATTTTTTTAACCCTATGGGAAACGCAATGTTTATTATTGTGGTGTCCATTTTGGATATTTTAACGGCGGGGTGATACCCCAAAGTACATATTTTATTCTACTGCAGTATGATGCTGAGCAAATATTACTGTTTATTCACTACATTATCGAGTACAGAACTACTTCCCTAAGTTAAACATTTCATATACAGAAGGGAGTCAGAGACAAATGAGCTTCTCCAAGTATTGGTTTTTCATCGTTTTATAAGATTCTTGTAATTTGCTCAGACAGAGGTGGTATGTGAATGCAAGGAACGACAACTCTGGGTAGAGATTGGATCATAACCAAGGATCAGCGAAGATGTTTAATCCGTCACCATAGACGCCTGATTGTGACTGTGTCATTGTCGCAATAACTCCAAGTGTATGGTAACGGTAGCTCTGATGGAGTAGCTTTTCAACTCAACAAAGTCGGCGACTATTATATTCAGCAACTCGACTACAAACGCTAGCAACAACGAATAAGTCGAGAAATATAAACCCTATATAAGATTTCTCGGGGAACATACCCATCTAAGGGAGGATAATTAACAATGTCAAATCTGAAATCATATTGTTTTTTTTTGGTCAAATGTGTTGCATATTATTTCTGCATTTAAATAGAGATAATAAATCGATAAAACAGAGACAGTATCAGAAATATTAGCTTTATTGAGTTGAAAAAAAGTGTTTCAAAAGTAAATAAAACCGAGTCTGCTACTTTTCTCTCTTGTTTGTGTTTATCGCTTTTCAAAGGATCCCCTTTTCAGTATTTATTTATAAGGATGATTGGTTAATTTAGGAATCCAGTACATAGTTCGAAGTTTGTTTTGATTTTCGTCTACTCCAGCTTTGCGAATTGTGCATTGAGTTATAAACATTCAAACATTTACATCCTTTACAAATTTACTTTTAAATTATGATCATTCTTCTGCGACAAGGTCTGTCACAATGTGAATTTTATGGTGACGATATGAACATTCTTCTAAAGATCATTGATCATTGTCATATTCATACACTCTGTGTTAATCTTGGTAACACATATATCAAAAGAATTTATGGAAAATAAGGGCCATAACTCTGTCGTTACTCATCTGATTTTCAAACTCTTTCGTAGCTTTCATTGATATAAAGAGTGGTAGAGATCAAATTAAAAATGCAGACCATATCGCGTAAACAAGCCAAAAGTTCACGGACGACGGAAGGATGGCCGAAGAACAATTTGCCATCCCATAAGCTCTGCTGGCCTGCTAGAAAATGAAAGTGAACACTATGGGTAATATATTTACATACAACAGTCTGTAGTTGATTTTGACACAAGAAGAAAGAATAATGTTTATTGTTTCATGAAGGAGGCACAGTATGCATACATCATATATATACCACTCAAGGTTTGATTAAGCACGAAAACGTTTTTTGCCTTATTTTTGAATCAAAGATGCGAAACTGTGTTTTGTAGGATGATATGCAAAAATATACAAAAAATAGTTTTTCTTATCATATATTGACAATAAAATAATGAATATGGCATAAATTAATCGGAAAACAAAATTAAGTGTTGAGTTTTAAGCTGTTGATTAAACCAGCCACAGTAAAATGTCTTATTGAAATATTGGTGCTTAGCAAACTTTGAGTTATATATATATAAATTAGAGTATTCTTACCTCCCTTTAATCACTGGATCGAATAGAGGTTTGTTAATAATATAATACTTAGGGCTACCAGCATTTATCACCATAGCATCAGAAAAGATGGTTACTGAACAAAATTCCTAATTACTCACCATTGTATTTTAACTAATTATCTTATTTTAAATATAGTTTAGAATAGTTGTGTGATAAGTATTTTGTTTTGACCAACATAAAACACGAATGGAAGTCCGCTCAAAGATATAAACTTCTTAAGATTGTTAGGAAATAATATTAAAAAGAACACATAAAAGTTTGACCCATTTATTGCAGATGTTCCATCTATAATAAAATGAAACACGGATAATCCTAAAGTACCTCGCTTTTAATTTAATATCGTTTGAAATTCAAGTAACTGTAATTCAAAGTTAACATTATTTATCTCGAAAATTTCTTTTGCAAACAATTTTGCAAACGCATTGTAGTGGCAATGCTAGTACAACTTGATGTCAACATAATTTTATTTGGCATATTTCAGAATTAGGAACATCGAAATCTGCACTAATTCGAAGTACTTAACAAATCCTATGTACCCACTTGTATAACGTTATCCTTTATATCGAAGAAAATACATTGACTTTAAAACTTAAACATGTGTTCATGCTATCAGAACAGACTATATAAAGTCGTTAATTTACAGTTCAACGTTATCTCTAATCAAGCATGAAATACACAAAACAATGAGACTATTATTAACATATTTTAGGTGGGTATTTAGGAATTTTGACTAGCTAGTATATTCCAATGTTCCTCTTCAATGTTTAAAACACGGATTTACATTTGACAATTGACATAAACGTCCAACCGCAAGCGATAATTATTGCTCACCATTTGACAATACAAAACTATTAAAGGCCATTTGTACGTAATACTGTGTTAGGAAACGATGACAAAGCAGGGGACGAGATAATCAATGACCTAGGCGATGGCGGTGCTGGCATCAACTCACAAGACATTTGATTTAATGTTAAGCTGACCGTCAGCTTGTTGTCAACTATAACACATTTTCTACTCTTCTCCGCTTAGTCACCCAAGAGTTCCATGTTGCTGTTTTTCCCTGTTATTCCTTCTTCTTTTCTTTTGTTTAGATATATTAAGTCATGATAAAACTAACTGCGAAAATACATAAGCCATAATATAAACAGAAATTTTCTGTTTTTCTGAGATCATGTAAAACGTTGAGGCATTTGTTTCAGTAATGTGTCAGGGATCGTCTCGACATCGATTTCTATTTCTTGAACTATATCGTTGGCCCACGGAGCGAGTTCACTGCTGGAAAAGCAATCATACACGATCGCTGCAAACACCGCCATCCCTGCTGCTATAAAGAACACCACGCGCCACTCTGCACTGGTTTGCTGAAAAAGAAAATAACATTTTGAAACAAAAAACAACACTAATTTGAAATTAATATACGCTTTTTTAATCCAGAAAAGTGTTACAAATATGAATGTTATAACAGTCAAACCTGCATATGAAAATACCTTTATTGAGAGGCTACCGGCTTAAAGGGATCTTAGTTTCAGATCACAATTGTATTGTTTCAAATTATACTGCACATGTATTAATAGACCACCTGTGTTAAGTGACAATTTCGATATTTCCTTTAGTAGTCTCTAAATACAGGTTTGGCTGTAATAACATACTGCAGAATAAAATTAGGTATCGAGGAGTGAGCAGGAAACAAGTGTAACTATATATAAACATTGTGCACGAGCTACACTAGTTTCGCGTTAATCCCTCGATACGGTTATACATCGGGATGGTAAGGATTTTGGGCTAATCTAATACATTGCAAAATATTGATAAGGGAGATCCTTTGGAAGCAACAAACTCTATTCCTGAGCACCGTCTTAAGCGGTATTCTACTTCAAAGTCACATACATTGGGATCGTTGATCGTTGATCCCAAAGGACCAGAGAAAGATAACACTACTGATTTGTACTAGTCTACTGAGACCTTTTACAGCGCCACTCTGCACTAACCGAACGCTAGTGTGAATGTTAATAAATACTGATAAGGCAGATCCGTTGAAAGCAACAAAAGTTTTGATTTTGATCAGTTTCAAGCAGCAAAGGAGGTACTATGGGTGCATATCAAAATCTATCAAGTCCTATCAATGTCGTTGATTTTGTTAAATTAAAATGAAATTCAAACTCTAGAACAATTAATTAATTTGAGTTTTACAGCGCACCAACACATGAAATGTTATATGGCGCCTAACATGAATCAACATGCCAGGCTCATCCTCATTTTACATCAAGATAAAATATGAAGAATGGGCTATAGTATTCTATAGTAGACACTCCATTTACGATGGAGTCACGTTTCCACGCTGCATACGCGGTGTCATGATTACGACCTTGAATGAGCATGATAAAAAATGACAAAAGGAATATGATGGGGGAGTGGGGGTGGGTGGGGATGGTTGGGGGTCTACCCCTCTATATGTGACGGTGTGTTTGTGGGACTGCATCCGTTAATGGGAGACAGATGCCATGAAAATACAAATATAGACAAAACAGAATGATCAACATATCAACACAAAAATAAAGACATTGGAAAGGTAGATGCTTACAGTATAAATTTAATTCAAATATCGCAGGTCCAACGAAGATACGACAGTTTGGCATTGAACCATCGATATAAGTAAATCAGATATGTGAGGCATTTGGATGATCACCTACTTGTCGTATCTATCCCTCAGCATAACTATAGCGCGCGCGTGGAAACTGGCCATGATTAAAGATTATTTTCAACAAACTAGCATGCTTGTTTGCTTCTATTTATCGTATATTCATAGTAACTACTGGGACAAGAATAACGTGTTTGTTTACATTTTGTGTTAGTTCAGCTACAGCTAATGGTGCTAGCATTCCCGGCAGTGTTGCTATAGTGTTGGATATGGCGAATATGAGTGATCCGTGTCTGAAAAACAAGAACAACAGAAACATTAGAAACAACATAAATGACAATGACAATTTCTAATGGCCTTGACCATTCGACATTCATCAAAATTAGCACAACCAGAATAAACAAAGAGTCCTCTCTCTTTTATACACTACCACCTCCCCTAGTATGATTGCACGTGTAACTGACCGCATCACTCACCTTTGCGACATATCAGTAGGGTTGCACGTGTTACTGGCCGCATCACTCACCTGGGCGACATATCAATAGGATTTAACGTGTAACTGGCCGCATCACTCACCTGGGCGACATATCAGTAGGGTAGCACGCGTAACTGGCCGCATCACTCACCTGGGAGACATATCAATAGGGTTGCATGTGCAACTAACCACATTACTCACCTTGGCGACATATCGAATATGATTACATGTGTAACTGGCCGAATCACTCACCTAGGCGACATATCAATAGAGTTGCATGTGCAACTAACCACATTACTCACCTTGGCGACATATCAAATATGATTACATGTGTAACTGGCCGCATCCCTCACCTGGGAGACATATCAATAGGGTTGCATGTGCAACTAACCACATTACTCACCTTGGCGACATATCGAATATGATTGCACGTGTAACTGGCCGAATCACTCACCTAGGCGACACATCAATAGGGTTGCACGTGTAACTGGCCAAATTACTCACCTTGGCGACATATCGATTATGATTGCATGTGTAATTGGCCGCATCACTCACCTGGGCGACATATCAATAGGGTTACACGAGTAACTGGCCCCATCACTGAAGGCTAACGTGAATGTACAAAAACACAGGCATATTATCACCACTTCTCGCTTATCACACGTGATGTAACCGGAAATAACGATAAATATTGCTGCACCAACTGAACCTGTGAACAGGAGAAACACATTATTAGACAAAACCAATGCTGAGTTGAAACCCACGAACTGTTGAAGTTTAACATAGTAGTATGCATGCATGGTGTTGTGAAAGCCTATAAAGATACTGTTTTGGTTTTTGATATAATGACCAAATAGTAGTCTTATTTATTTGACTTCTATGGTGCTTTTTTCTCATTAGCGCTTGACCAAAAACCGTGTGGACAATTTAAGACCGTGTGTAGACGTTTCTTGTATGACGTCACTGCACTGACCCTATGTTTTGCCGTTCAAACAATGCAAAGTACCTAGATTTAAACAAATGTATTTCATATCAAAATGTTTGTTTTTTATAAAATATAAAATCAGTCTAAATTGACTGTTTATATCTAGCGCAGAAAATCTCTGCGAAAAGTCCACACATAAAAGATTCAAACGCGTATGCACGTCGGAGGACGGCACATATCAAAATCGTCTCGCCGTTCGTAGAAGTGTATTTTATGCTCTAACCAAATGGCAACACTGTAGAATACATAGCGGCCTCGTTGTTCAAAGAAAGACGGCTGTCTAGCTCCATGTCTCCAAGTGAGTTTGCAACGTCTGATAAAAAAAACTTCGTCAAAGGTCAAAAGCAATAAAATGCTACTGATTTTATTTGTTTTTTATTAATTGTATTCAGACACTTGTGTATATGCATACATGATATAAATACATACACATTTTAGGCAAACAATGCATATAAGAATACATTCGATGGAACTAGATTGAAAAGAACCAGACATAGAAGAAATATGTACAAACTAAAGTAACAGTAATATATACCTTTAAAGCATCGGTATTAAAAGATGGAATAAACGTAGTGAATGTTATCGTTTAATTGTTAAAGATATCATTCACAATGTTCCATCTCATTATGATAAAATTTGCTTTTTTTCAGGATACATAAACATGAGAATAATTCAAGGTGTTTATAGCTCTTTGAATGCTCAATAAAAACGCTATAATTTGGGAGACATTGTTTCAGTTTATAGGACACAACGTAACTTTTAACAATAGCTGTCGGAGAACAGCGCAGCTCGATTATTCGATTTTTCAGAGAATATTAAATTATATAGCCAGTATATACCGTCAGAAGACAAGGTTACAACAATGTGGGGTGGGGTTGGGGGCGGGGCGGGTATTGAAACTCGGGCCGATATAAAATTATTGTTAGTATCTCATACAAATTATAGTAAAATTTGAGGCAGTGTGTGTAATTTTAATATTTTTATCAGTTTTAATCCAAAATTGCTGTCATTTTAAAGAAATTTGTGGTCGAAAGGCAACTCGGGGAGGGAGGAAATATCTGGCAATTTTTATTGTGGCCTCATTTCAGTTTTTTTATTGATATTTCATCTGTGTATCTGAATTTAATCTAAATTGTTTTATATGTAAATGACTGCATTAAAACTAAAACATTAATATCAAAATAATGGAAGAAAATATGAAAACAATTCCCCTCCCTCCATGTTAGGGGAGCCCATAAACCAATGGGGCGCAGGGCGGGGGCACATCATAGATATGGGTGTATATTTGATAAAACAAAACAACACAGACATAATAAGTAAAAAAAGAAAGAAGAAGAGTGATAATGGGATGGTTGTGGGGTGGGGAGGGGGTGGGGGTGGGGTTTGGAGAAACATATTTATAATTTATAAACTGATAAAACCAAACAACCTATATATATGCAAAAACAAACAAAAAACAACAACATTCGGGTGGTCGTGTTGATGGAATAGTGGGATGGTTGGTGGGTGGGGGCGAAAACATATTGATCAACGTATAAAACAAAACAACACAGAGATATTTAAAACAAAAAGCTTCGAGTGTGGGGTGGGGGGGGTGGGGGTGGGGGTGGGATTGCAACATATCTATATGTGTAAGAATTGATCAAAACAACACAGAAATATGTAAAAATAAATACAGTTTGGATTGGGGGAGGCGGGGTAGCGGGGAGGGGTGGCAACATAGCTATATGTATAAGAATTGACCAAAACAACACAGAAATATGTAAAACAATAAATAAAAGAGAATCGATTGGGGGTCGCGGCGGGGGAAGCGGGGGAAGGCGGGGGAAGGCGGGAATGGGCAACATAGCTATATGTGTAAGAATTTACCAAAACAACACAGAAATGTGGCAATTTTTTTTTTCAGTTTCGAAATTGGGGGAGGCGGGGGAAGGGGGAATGCGGGGTTTGTGTGGGTTTGGGGACAACATAGCTATATGTGTAAGAATTGACCAAAACAACACAGAAGTATGTAGTGGGTCGGCAACATAGTTATATGTTAAGAATTGTTAAAATTGACGAAAAATAACACAGAATTTGTAATTCGTTTTAAATAATTCTGTTTTGAGTGTGGGGGAGGTGGGGGTTTGAAATGCGGGCGGGAAGACAGTGGCGTGGGGGGCAACATAGCTATATGTGTAAGAATTGACCAAAGCAACACAGAAATATGTAAAAAAAATAAAGCAAACCTTGACCTGCTTTTATTGCACATTTTATGGGTCATCACAATTTGGGTTGCATGGGAGTTCAGAATTTGCAGAAGACACAATTACTTACGCAATCCTTTACAACATACTATAATGAAACCAGTTCCCAAATTGAGTTGAGCTAGGACAGAAATGTAAGAGATATAGACCTGTAAACACAGCTTACACGCAAAAATTGATGTGAAATATACACATTTTAAGGGCTATCATAATTTGGGTTCAATGGGAGCCCATTAACCAAAATTGCTTTACAGCTCTTAAGATAATAATATAAGGAAGCCCATGGCCAAATTTGGTTGTGCTAGGATAAGAAATGTAAGACACTTAGACTTATAAACACAGCTTACACGCAAACCTTGATGTGGGAGGCCGACGACGACGACGCCGGGGGTGATTACACAAGCTATCTTATTTTTCGAATAGTCGAGCTGAAAATGAGAAGAAAATATTAAGTATCGAATGTATGACGTTTTCATTCTGTTCAAAATGTAGGAGGATTTCCTGGGGGGTTATTTTCACATCAATTCCACAGAGTTCTTGATTTGTAAAAAAACACGTAAAAGTACATTTTTTTACATTTTTTGGATACATACATTTTTTACAAAAATGTAAAATAGTTTCTTTCGAGTTGTTACAAAAAGTTCTGTTTCGGACATTTAGCACTGATAAACAAAATACGATGAAATATCTTGAACTTCGGGCTCTGCAGATAAGTATCATCAGTTATTTTAAAGTTTTGTTCGTGATACAATATCCCAGTCCTCAGTTTGTAAGGCTATTCCAAGTTCTGTATTCCATTTTTGCTGGGATTTGTTAGGTGTTTCTGCAATGTTTTTTAAGAATTCTTGATGAAGTAAAGTTAACCTTTTTTGTTGCCTTTAAGGTTATGCTAAACCACCATTTTGTAAAAAACATTGTCAGTAAATGTGAACATATATTGATTTTGACAACAAATCTCCATCCTCAATTGTAATGGAAATGATTGTATGACATTGTACATTAAAACTATCGTAAACATGGGTCTGTCAAAAAGGTTTTAGTTGGACTAAACAATACAATCTGAGCATCAATTTAGTAAAAACAAACGCCCTTTATGCTAAAAAGTCAAACTAATTAAGAAGAAGTAATACACATAAAGAAAAGCCTTGAATGAAAGGCATCCATGTCACTGAAGTGCATGCCTAGCCCAGAAATGGCAAACAAGTAGTTAAATATAAATACTGAAATGTTGGTCCTGTTAAAATAGAGAGCAGCCATTTTGCTTCTTTGAAAACGTTCGAGTTTTGTGACCCTAAAAGCACATATGGTCTTACCTAAGGTAATCATCCACTTTCAGACCTCGTTTTAGCCATAAACTTGCATTTTAATTCAGCTGTCAAAGTGTTTGTTTACATATTTCCCGCAAATGGACCGAACCACCTAAACTATTAATTGTATATTCATGCGCCACTATTGAAATGAGGCCAAAACATCGATATATTTCCAAAAGTTAAATAAATGGAAAATATGTTCTTACCTAATAATGTTATATGCGTTCAAATTTCTTTCTATATTAAAATAATATTATTGGAAACAAACGATTGTTTTTACCACGTGGGCATACCTTTGCGTGTGTAAGAACATCCCTTAGATGTCCTTCGATTGCAAGGTTTTGTTGACAATGTGAAATGTTGTCTTTTATTGCGGTTTTCTGGAAGATATCTGAGCACAGAGAAGTAGGTATATGTATTCATTTTTGAAATGCATTAAATCGAATTTTAAATCTTATATAGATTATTGAAAATTGCTTTAAAAAAACAGCCATAAACCAGCTTTCAAATACTCTCCCATCTTATCACACTTTGCACGCTTTTTTTGTGAAATGTTAAAAGTTCTCAAACGGCGTGTTAGGAGTGCCATTACAACATTTCTATCCATGGGACAAAAAAACAAGATGAAAAGAGGGTTTGGCCTGGCTTCAGGCTTCAGGCAAATTTAGTGTGGCCAGAAATAAACGTGCTGGTAATGGTAGGAATATAGGACAAAGTAAGATGAAAACAACCCTTTTAGACTGAAAATTGAACAAAAGCATTCAAAAAAGTGATTTTTTTATAAAATCTACTAAGTGAATGGAAAATGCTTCAAAAGGAACATAAAAAGAAAGTTGAAAACTGAAGATGGGAACTACAGGATGGTGTGTCTTAGTTCACTACAGAAAATGATTGCTGACATTAGCACCCATGCTGCCCTTTGTGTGAAAGCTTGTGATATAGCAACTGCAGGTAAATCCCGAATTCAAATAAGTACATTTGGTGTAGCATATGTTATATCTGCAACATTTGTCGGTTGTAAAGAGGATTTGACATTTGAAACAAGCCCAAAGTTATGTACAGAAACAAACTCTAGTTTTGATATAAATGTACGGGCTGTGTGGGGAGCCCTGTTGACCGGTAATGAGCAAGCACATCTAAATGAACTGTTAGCATCACTGAACTCACCTCGAATGAGCCAATTTACTTTCTCCAAGATAGAGCTGAAAAAATCATTTTTTGGTGGAAAAACTTGCTAGAGAAAGATCTTGAGGAGGCGATTGAAGAAGAGAAGAGACTAGCCATTGAATGTGGAAGCTTTCATGAAGGTAGTGTACCTTTCAATGTGTTCATCAACCGAGGTGGGGAGGGGATTGGTACGGCAGGCATACCCAGGGAAATGTACACATTATTTGTATAATTCCTGTCGTTAGCGCTATATTCATATTTTATTAATTCCTTATAGGGTAGGAGTTTATATGAATATAAAATATCCACACGTCGGTACGGGCTAATCATGTGTAATTCACTAGATAGGGGATTAATTTCTAATTTCTGTCTAAACCCTTGGGTATGCCCCCACATCAACCCAGACGGAGTTGACATTGATAGGTGCATTAAATACATGTCTATAATATATTATTTTCCCTTAAAAGACATTAAAAGTTGATGTTAAATTCCAATCGACTTCTATTTACTATTTTTCACTATCTCACACTGAAGTGCCTTCACTGTCGTCTGGTGATATTATCTTATATAAATACATTCTGTGAGCGATAGTAATTATTATTAGTATATTGTATAAATACAACTGGGAGGGAACATTGAATTGCATATATTGACAGAGGATATTGTCAAAAGTCGTAAACAATATCTTGACGTCAGGTTCGTTGTCATTACTATTTTCCTCGTGATGACAATATGCCCTCGGTCAGCCTCACTGGAAGACATGTATTATATAGATATGATAATAAATACTGGTAAAATTCTGTAACATTAAAGAAAGTAACTCGCCAATAACGACACAATTACACTTCAGAGCCGTTTATAAAACTCTTTCAATGTGTTTGTCATTTAATAATGTGTATGTGCCTATTAAAAGTACAGGTTTATTCACGAGTTCTTAAAATACCAGTGATAATATTGAATGTATGCTTAAAGTGGACCATGAGTTGGTAATTCGACGCTCCAGTTTGAGTGTGTGGCCTGGTTGGTTAAAGCCATTTATATTGTGTCTATTGAGTTTTGAATCTCAACATATGTGTAAGTTATATACATGTACATGTACCTCGTAGTCAGTAAGTTTACAAACGGTGAACATATGTTGTAAAATGTGTTAGTGGAAAGATTCTTTAAGAAAGGGTATAAACTTGTGTACAACATGTTAATAAAAGCAAACATGCGTAATTGCATTTCTTGGTTGCAAGTAGTGCCAAGGGCCAGTAGCCCCGGCGGCTTATCGCATGGTATGTGGTCCATCGTTAGTTTGTCTCTGTCCTTCAGTTAACTTCTTTTTTATTTCGGCGCTGTACCACTTCCATTTTGTTTTGCATCCGATCTTTACCAAGCTTAATATCGCTGAAGGCTGGGACGACTTTGAAAAACATCATTATGGAATAATAAATAACAGTTTGTTTGTTTGAATGGTGTTTATCATATTTTGTTAGTACATATTAGCTGGCCATATACGATGGTCGATTTCTTTGTGTTGGAGGCAGACCACCCCAGGTTTCTAGGGTAGAACCAGTACTGTATACCTCATGCCATCCGTAAGAATCCACAAAGTGGGATTCCTGTAAATATCGACACTTTTTCACTTGACAAGTCAAGCTTCCAGTCGGATTCAAACCGACAGGGGTGAAAGGCGAGAAGGTTTCTGTAAACAACAGAGTTATGGCTGTTAAATTTATCTAAAAAAATTATATTTTGCTTTCTTAATGTGTATCTAATTCATTTTACGTCATTTTTAGCTCGACTATTCGAAGAATAAGAGAGCTTATGTACTCGCCCCGGCGTTGGCGTCGGCGTCCCACATCAAGGTTTGCGTGTAAGCTTTGTTTACAAGTATATCTCTCTTACATTTTTTATCCTAGCACAACCACATTTGGCAATGGGCTTCCTTATAGCATTATCTTAAGGGTTGCATAAGTAGTTTTGGTTCCTGTAACCCATGGGCTCTAATGAAACCCAAATTATGATTGCCCTTAAAATGTGTCTCATTTCACATCAACTTTTGCGTGTAAGCTGTATTTACAGTTTTACATCTCTTACATTTCTTGTCCCAGCTCAACTAAATTTGGGAATTGGTTTCCTTAAAGTATGTTGTAAAGGGTTGCGTAGTAATTTTGTCTTCTACAAATTATGGGCTCCCATGGAACCCAAATTGTGATGGCCCATAAAATGTGCAATGAAGGCAGATCAATGTTTGCGTGTCAGCTGTTATATCTATAACTCTTAAAATATTTGACTCACATTTTGGCTTGGGATTTCTTATAGCATTATTTATCTTATTCATACTTCACCCATTTTGGAGCCTGGTCTCCCTCCTACCGACCCTATCCCCACCCAAACTGAAACCTGATTTTTTTTATTATAATATAATTATTTGTGTGTTGTTTTGGTCAATTCTTACACATAGCTATGCTGCGCCCCGCCCCCCTCTCGAAACCCCTTTATTTGTTATTTGTGTGGACATATTTCTGTGTTGTTTTAGTAAATTGTTACACATATAGCTATCTTATTCCCCCAAATCCAAGAGAGCCGTTTTTTTTTTTCATTTTCCATTTTCCATTTGATCTTTACCACTCATCCCACCCCTTCCCACTCCTCACACACATACACACAAACACACAAACCTGAAACTCCATTTTACATATTTCTGTGATGTTTTTGTATTGTTTTCATTTTATCTTCCATTAGTTGGATATTAAAATTTCAATTTGAACAATGATTATTTACATATCAAACAAATTAGATTAAATTCAGAAACAGAGGAGAAATACCAATAAAAAAAAAACTGAAATGAGGCGACAATAAAAACAATTTCTAGATTCTCATCCCCTCCCTCCGAGTTGCCTTTCGACCAGAAATTCTTTAAAATGACAGCAGTTTTGGATTGAAACTGATAAAAATAAAAAATAAAATTTCACACCCTGCCCCACATTTTACTATAGTTTGTATGAGATTCTAACAATAATTTTATACCGGCCCGACTTTCTATACCCGCCCCGCCCTCCAACCCCGCCCCCACATTGTTTTAGCCTTGCTCTCTGATGGTGTATACTGACTATATATTTTATTGTTCTCTGTAAAATCGAATAGTCGAGCTGCACTGTTCTCCGACAGCTCTTTTTTTCTCCATTTCCACCAAATTGGCCTGGTGTTTTTTATCAATAATATCATCCTTAAAAAACAATGTTAAGGAGAGACCATACAACCTTAAAGGGACACACGGCAATCTTGATGTTTGTATAAATCATTCAAATTAGCAGCTCAATTTATTAATCGAGCATCATTTAAACTTTAAACCTGCTTGCATATAATTAAAATAAAAATTCTGGATTTTTCAATCTTCTTTGGTATTCCACAAAATGTTTTTAAAAATAGAATTATTGGTGCAATATCAGCCACAGTTTAGTACTCAACAACCACAGAGTAATATGTAAACACAATTTTTTGTGAACTATTGTAATAATTAATGTTAATGATTACAAATAAGCAAGTTATGTAGAAAACCTAACGGGATACTGCAAGTTTATAACAAATCTTGATACCGTATGTCCCTTTAAACCGGTAGAGTTATGCCGGCCTAAGAGGGCCTGTTGTTAAAATTTAATACTGAATTAATATATTTCACAGCTGTGCCTTCAATAACTATCATATGTGATGGAGGCTGGTGCAAACGGTTACAAATCATTCATATAATGCCCCTGGAGGGGTGGCCATCATTATTGGTAAAATAATTAAATAAAACTTGCATATTGGAGTGAGAAATAGTTTGTTTTATATTTGCTCAAAGCTGAATCAATTGGATGTGAGGCAAAATATCATGAATGTTTTAAAGACTGGGACAAATCCAATCAGGCTATGGAGTCGGACATTATTCTTGAAGGCTTTAGAACAATTGATAAGCTTGGTTTGCATTACATGGACATTATAGGAGATGGAGATTCCTCAGTTTTTGCAAAGATCCGAGAAGAAATTCCAGTTTGGGGTCCGTTTGTTAAAAAGCTCGATGTGCTAACCATATGTGCAAGTGTGTTAGGACACATTTGGAGAAACTGTTGGACAATAACCTTTCCTATAACGGTAAAGGAAACCTCACCCAAGTGAATCGAATCAGTATTTTCAGTGCGATACGAATGAGGAGTGAAATGGAAGACAAAAGAAAGGCTGCTACACTACTCGCTAAAGACATAAAAAACTGTGTACACCACATCTTCGGGCAACATGACAAATGCAGTGAAGAATTTTGTAAAAGTAAGAGACAAGAAGGTGTGATTAATCCTGACAAAGAATTGGATGAAAAATCTGAACATATTGATGAAGCCGATCTACTTTGGGAACAGAGTAGATTCTGGACTGAGGGTTCTTCGCTGCAGGATCAGGAAGAAGCAAGAAAAGGATGTAACCGTGCAATTGGAATGAATGACAACCATAAAGCTATATTCAAAGACATAAGTGTTATTTTGAACAGGGTAGCAGAAAAGAGTGACAGACTAATTGGGCACTTCACAACCAACTTATGTGAGTCCTGAATGCACGTGCGATCCAAGTTTGATGGAGGGAAAGTGTTCAATCACTGTAACAGATGTTCTTGGCAAACTAGATATTATTCTAGTGCTCTCAGATCAAACTGGGGTCCTAAGTGGGCTTGTACAACCGATCTTTTTATATTTCTTTGGGAACAATGTACATCGACGCAACCTGGTGAAATATTTCATGAACACTACAGTCAGAAAAAAAGAAAGATAGACATAAACAATATCAGTAAACGAAAAACAGAAGCGAAAAAGAAAAATCAGGCTAGTGAAGGAACCAACAAGCAAGAAAGCACAAATGAAATATTGACTAGAATCACTTGATGTTTTTGATGACACAGGAGAGAAAGAATTAAAAGAAGCGAAAACAAAGTATTTGGAATCAAATATTGAAATAAGTACCATTGAAATTGAAAAGATAGAAGAAAAAA
This sequence comes from Cyrtodaria siliqua, assembly GCA_037043455.1. Lineage (NCBI taxonomy): Eukaryota > Metazoa > Mollusca > Bivalvia > Adapedonta > Hiatellidae > Cyrtodaria > Cyrtodaria siliqua. The sequence goes on from JAWPHD010006587.1 coordinate 44,985, forward strand.
CACGAGACCTATCTAGTTCTTCTTTGTGGGTACAAGAACGCAAAAAATGATTCATCTTATCTGTCTTTGGTAAAATCGTGAAACGCAAGACACATATAGCATTAAACCTGTAATAAAATCTCTGCTGTATTCTAAATTCTCCGGAAATATCGCTACCCACATAGGACTAAACAATGAACAAATAGCAAACGATGAATACATGAAACTGAAAGAAAATACTGTAGTGAACATTGAACCTATGGGGCTTGTTATTTCACAACATCACAAGTTCTTAGCAGACAGTCCAGATGGAAAGGTTATTTGTAGGAATGGAGATAGAAATTAAAAAATGTACTGTACAATAAAGCAGTGACGCTGACACAAGCTGCTTCAATGAAGTCCGTAAATAAATTCTGTTCAGAAATACGATATGGAGAGCTAAAACTGAAAACAAAACACGATTACTTTTATCAGTGTTTGTGCTTGCTACATATTACTAATATAAATGGTTGGATTTTGTTGTGCGAACTGAAATCCTTATGAACTACACGTTGAACAAGTTATACAAGACTGTCAGTTATAGAACACTATGCTGCCCAAACTTACAGCATTTTATCTGAATGCAGTACTACCCGAGTTGGCTGCCCCAAGAGAGGGTAACATTCCTGGAATAAGAGAACCTGGAATATGGGTAAATGTATTTGTAAACACATAATATATATTGAACCCACTATCCAATTTTATGGGCAGTGACATTTCTTTTTTTCTTTTTTTATAAACTTTATGTCAATCTTCTCATTTACCAGTACTTTTGTTTTAACTGCCTAATATTTAACTTATCACTTCATTTATGTTTTGGAATTGTTATTGATAAATTCGACATCACCTAATTAATGAGTCACCGGTCTCCAAGTCCATGTATGTCCGGACATATTATTACCGATTCGAATCAATAAGTTCAGTATGAACAGGTCTTTACTCTTTTTTTTCACCATACCATTCTAGTGTATTCTAACAAACACTGTAAACCGTGTCATACATGTTCAGTTGATCATTTGATCTTGTTTCATACTGATTTCAATAACAACCTGACTCGGTGCTTTTATTCAAATCTGTTTGCACCTATGTTGTTTTACGCCGTTTGTCAACTCATTATTTAGGTTATATTATTATGGTAGTGAGTTTTATTTCTGGACAGAAAAGAAAGCAGCCAAACAGTCAATACAATCAAGAAAGACTACACAGATTGGAACAGCGTCACAGGTAGAACTTCGTGCAACAAGCAATTCCTTAATCACAAACAGGTAAGCTTCGATTAATTTCATAAAATCTCGTAAAATCTTCATTGTAATGCTTTCACTTAAAGCCGCTATCCTGTAAAGCAGCTATCCTGCCAACAACAGTCAAATTTTACAAAATATGTACACCGTTTGTAAACCTACTGATGATGAGGTATATTTATCTTACATATTTTGAGAATCCAAACTCTATAGACACAATATAAATGGCTTTAAGCAGTCCGGCCAAACCTAATAAGAGGGCGAAGATGGCCCTAAATCGATCACCTGAAGATCTATGCAATGATGAAAAAATTGTCCTCTCGCAAATGCTGACTGAAGATGTTTTTTAAGTCTTTCCTTATGTAAGTCTATGTAAAAACACGCAAAATCTCTATATACAAAATTTGGACCCAGGGGTTGCTGCCATCTTTGACCCCAGTGACTTCAAATCAGCAAACTTGATAGACCAGGGGTTAGCGATCGTTAATAATAATAAAGAACAAGAGGACAAGAGGGCCTGTGGATGCTCTACAAGCTAAAATGGCTCTTATATCAAGGGGTGTCATCATTGAATTCCTTTCAATACCTTTTTACAAGTGCAAAACAATAACACCCTCAACCGAAATTTAAAACCCACAACTCGTTGCTAGCAATTTAAAAGCAGTTTGTTAAAGTCTTCCCTACATAAGTCTAGTATGTAAAACATGCAAACTCTTTATATACAAACATTAAAAATATTGAACAAAAGAAAAAAAAGCATCATGATAACGATAATAAAAACGAATATATATATATACTTCAACTGGGATTTGAACCCACTGCCTTAGCTTCCCAGTGAACAAGAAGTAATTAAAAAAAAAAATCGATGGCGGCTTATTTTAACAAATCTAAAAAGCATTCATCTGAGGATCACCCATGTGAAGTTTGGTCATAATTGGTCAAGCGGTTTCTGAGGAGAAGTCGTTTGAAGCAATAGTTAACGACGGGCGACGGACGAAGAGTGATCCCAAAATATCACCTAGAGGGTCGGCTCAGGTGATCTGAAAACTGGAGCGTCGAATGAAGAGTTACAAGTTTTAATTTATTTTACTCATATTCAATCACGGGTATTTTGTCAAAAAACCTATACTTTCAATTGCATATATGCATCATTATACATGTATGATTTGAACACCTGCATAGAGTTTTGATAAATGCGTTTCCAGTGTAATTTGGCCGTTATTTGGCGGCTTAGTTTCTTTAATATTTTTATACATCTGCATCGTTCATAGTTCATCAAATGTGCTAATCCGAGTATTCTCTGACCTTAAAAGCCTTTTTTTATTATTGTGGCTTTTTAGTGCAATCTTCATTATAATAATATATAACCAACAAAGTCATTTTCAGTAAATCTATTTCTGGTTTTAATTTTGGGCATATTTATTATATCTGTAACACAAGTTACCGGTATATGTACAAATTATGCTTTTTTATAGATCTCGGCGTGGCATCAAAGTCAAATGTATAGGGAGGCGCATAAAACATCAGTGAAAAATGAAGGAATCTGTAAAATGGTTTTGTGGAACAGTTTTGGGAGTTGTGCCTGGGGAAGATGGTGTTGAAGTTGTTTATGAAATACAGTATGACAATGAGGATCAAGCCTGTGAAGCTGACCATCTAATTCAGGACTTCAAAGATGGACAAGTAAAGTTCATTGATTTATAAGGTAATATAGTGTTCTCATCATGTTTATACCCCAGCTTTCACAAAGTGAAATGGAAACTATATAGGAATCACGCTATCTGTAATGTCCCGTCGGGTCCCATAACACATTATTGTCCCGTCGGGTCCCATAACACATTATTGTCCCGTCGCGTCCCATAACACATTATTGTCCCGTCGGGTCCCATAACACATTATTGTCCCGTCGCGTCCCATAACACATTATTGTCCCGTCGCGTCCCATAACACATTTCTATTACTTGTATTCCTGAAACAGTTTTGAATGGGTTGTTACCAAACTTCATATACACATGACAACTGATCAAAAAGTGGGGATATTCGTACGTTCAGTTCTCAATAAACTGAAGTGTGTGCAAAATACATATCAGGGGAGATTTTTTGGGATATTTTGCTCCTGAAACCGTCTGTCACTAATTTTTGCAAAAAATGGTAAAAATCTGATATATTATTGGGCAAACATGAACAAATCTATCAGGTATTCATGTGTTTGGTCTTGCATTTCAAATACTCATGTGATCATGTTTTCAAATTAAGATAAAATCAGTCAATCATGTTGTACAGATTTGTTTGGTCAGTTTAATGTTTTACAATGTCACTAACACCATTACAAAATCATACTTGCAAAGGTTCCGATTTCCCCCCTCCTCATGTGCCAGTTTTATATCAACAAATCTGAGAACAAGAAAAAATGGCCTTATTATAAGGTGTTTTTTCATTCAAGCCTCAAATAAATGAATGTACCTAAATGTCCCTTTGGTAGACCATACATAGTTTTTAACAATTCAAAAGTTGTCCCAGTTTCAATGAATTCTTGAAAAGTTTGAAAAAAAAAAAGTTTTCTTTTCTTTAATTCTTTATATTAAAATTTCAAGATATTAAGCAAAGGCACTGCATTTAGAATGCTTTCAATTAGTAATATATCCTTTTATTGCCAAAAATAAAACGTAGAACATTTATTTGGTTTAAAGGAGTACATAGTAGAAAAGACTGACATAATAAAGAAAAAAAATTCTACAAAGAACTTTTACAGTTCCATATTCTTCAAAAGAGTAAAATATTGCGCTTCTAATGATGTATATATGAACATATTGTTTCTTAAACAAGTCCAAAAAAAAAATTAATATAAGAAATTGATTATGACCGGCATTTAGATGAACCTTAATTTGTTGATGTTTTTACTTATAGGATGTTCAGTTCTATTTCATGTTTAATACTTGTTTTATATGTATTTGGAATTGCACTGAGTAGACCATAGTATATAGTAAATGGAATGCGTATGTCATATGTATCTGAAAATTCTGTATAGGACAATAAGTGACACTGTTCACTAACAGTGCCATTTATAAATAACACCCCCTTTTGACGAAGAGCTTTAACGATATTTAAATCCCAGGTTAAAACAATATTTGAGTTATAAAACAAAGGTTCTGATAACATGTCAATTGCGTTTGTAATATTATCACAGTCATACAAGCCCACGAATGCATTACATTTTTCAAAAAACTGTTTTGATAGTTTGCTATTTTATTAATTCCATCTTTATGGAGATACCACATTTTGTATCCAACAAACTGGCCCAGATCATTTAGCACAAGTGTTTTCCACGGTCAGAATATTTCAGGATCTCAAAGTGTTTTAACTCATGCAAGTTTCAGTGACCGGCTTAGTGATTTTATATGTGGAAACTTTAGACCACCGTTTTTTATTGAATTTATTATAACCGTTCGTTTAATCTGATCCATTTCCCCCGACCATAAGACATTAAGTAAAATATTTTGAAAGTCTTGGAAAATGTGATCGGGTCAGGAAGGACAATTAAGCAGTCAATTATGATGGAAAGTCCAAGCGTTTTGATAACTGTTGTTTTGCCAATACGCGTAATATTTCTGGAAGACCAGGGACCAGTTGTTCAAAGCTCAGTTAGCTTAAAGCTCGATTAACGGAAAGTTTCAAATTTCATTTTCTAGTGAAATGTATTTCGTAAAACCCAAATTATTTTATTTTTAGTTATATCTTTATATAAGATATAATGATATTGAGGCTATCGTATGCAAAATCTTAAATTGAAATATTGAAATGTTTGCTTAACTCTCTGTTAGCTTAACAAAGCATTGAACAACTGGGCCCGGTCGTTTAACAGATGTTTTATTTTATTAAGTGTATCGTGATAATTATTTATAAAATAGTTGTCTTTGCCTAAGTTATAAGTTATTCCTAGAATTTTAAAATCTCCTTTATAATTCCAGATCACTGGTTTATCAGTATGAAGTTTTTCGAGACAACCTTTACTTGCTCCTATCCATATAATTAGGGTTTTGTCAAAATTTACTTTTAAACCGGAGCAGAGGTAAAATGTGTCCACTGTTTAAAGGGCAGAGTTTAATGATTTTTCATCATCCTCTAGAAAAAGAGAGGAGTCTTCGGCATATTGGTTTAATAAATATTCAGTCTCTTACACTATACCATTTATATCGTGGTGGTATTTCAAGGCAGCACTTATCAATTCAACACATATTATAAAAATATATGGAGAAAGAGGATCGCCTTGTCGAACACCTCTTTGGATTGAAAAGAAATCGGAACAATGTCCGTTATTCAGTATGCAACTAGATAAATTATTATAAAAAGTGTGAAACCAGTTTAAAATTGAATCTCCAAATAAAGGAAACGTAAACATTTTTCCGGGTATAATTTCTTCACCATATTTTAAAATAAGATCAGATATAAGTCGTGTTAAATCACCCATTTGTCGTCCCTTTAAAAACACTGTTTGACTTTCCGATATTACTTTTGGGAGTATTGCTTTAATTCGATAAGCAATAGCTGAGGATGCAATTTTCCCATCCACATTTATAAGCGAAATAGGTCTCCAGTTTTTTAATTGCAGTTTTGATTTACCTTCCTTAGGAAGACAAATGATCACACTTTGCCTTTGAGTGACTGATAACGACTTGAAATTGTATCCTTGATTCAAAGATCTAACCATAATATACCAATATCTTTCCAAAAGCATTTATAAAATTCAGCTGCAAAGCCAACTAAACCTGGAGATTTATCATTTTTCATAATTTTTAAAGCATTTAAACATTCATTTACGCTAAGATGTCCCTCTAACGAGACGCTTTCTTCTTCATTTAACTAGTTTAAAAAAAAGTTTGTTTGTATCAAAAAATAAACTTTTGTTTTCCTGTGATAAGGGTATTAAAAGTTTAGAGCTGTAGAGAGTTTCATGAAATTGTTTTTGCTCTTTAAGTATTTCATTTTAGTCTGCTGTTTCATTTCCATACTGTTTCCAGCAAATCAAAAGAAGAATGGCAGTCCATTACACGCCAGACTAGTGATGTCTGATAAATGCAAGTGTTCAAAGAGCGATAATTTTGTATTAACTCAAAATAATTTTACATTTATGATTCTTGTGATCTGTACTTCCTCTTCTTGCCTGCTTTAATTGTGTCAAGTTTCATTGCCAAGAGTTAAACGTATAAAATTACAAAGGTCAGTAACTGTTATTTGAATGAGATAATTATACTTATGGTTCATAATCTATGTACAACTATACTATTACAAACGGCAATAACTCGAATTTAAAGGAAGACGGTTATAGTTCGTGCACTCTGCACTTTCGCTCATAGGTCTCTATCATTCAGTTTCAGTCGCAATTTCTAAGTAATACTCCAAACAAGAAAAGCCGGTCAAACCGGGGACTATATATTCCCTTAGATGTTTTAGGGAGCATAAAAATGTTACCTATTGTCTGGAATATTTTCCTGGTTGTTGTCCTGGTAAACCAGCGTTTCGAGATGATATGATCGGCAAGCCAACCTGCCGAGGCGAGGCCCACAGCCATACATATAAACGGCAATGACGCAAAGAAACCATTCTACAACATGTAAAAACAAGTGTCAACATATGATGTATTGTGTAAAAATGTATATATGATGTTTAACGTTGTTTTTAATAATTATAATCGTTCAGTCATATCACGGACGGTATCTACTTGTATACCGACAACGGACCGAGTCAAGAAAGGGAGCTACTAGTACTATTTTCATTATAAAGTCTCTCGAGTGGCCCGGCCAGTGACTGAACTCATGACCTCCAGCATGCGAGGAACACGCTATACCATCACGCCAACACTACGGTTTGAAAGTAGCGTCTGGTGTAATGGTTAGCATCGCGGCTCAGTAACTCAGGGATCGCACGTTTAATTCCAGCCAGGACCTAATTTGGGTTGATTATCGAAATATATAAAAAGATTGTCGTGCCTTACCAGTCTTTTGGTTGAGGCTTTAAAGCGAGGTCTGCTCGCTAAAATGCCCAGTGCAATACAGTGATGTTAAATAAACGCTTATACATACGAGCATTGGTGCGCGCTTGCGTGCGTGCGTTTTCGTGCGTGTGTGTGACACATCAGAATACTAGGACATCTGTGTCGACTATTTCAGTAAACCATTTTGGGTATAAATGTGCTGATGTTTATTTTTTACATAATGTTGCAAAACACTTACACTCTGTATATCAAGTTTTAATACCTCCTTCAGGAATAAGGGTAGACAGATAAGTATCAGGTAGAATATCCACATTAAACACACGTGGGTTACAAATACCGCCCATACTGGCACGTATGTCAAAATCTTAACCCATGGAATAGGCTGAAAAAATAAATGTAAAAAGGTTTTCAACTACTAGTATACATGTCTATACAGCAATCTGAATCATATTACAGAGGTGGTGATAGGTGCTAACAGATGTATTTGTTTTGATCAGGGTTCATGTTACAAATATATCAAAAGTATTGTATATATTGTGCAAAAATGAGTTCCTGCTATGTATGGTCCACCCAAGTACAATGATTATTTTGTTTGGCATGATAGTCTCTGAATCCAGATGGGACTGGTTCGAACGTCACTCGCGTATCTTGGATCCTTCTGTGTGTGCGCTTAGGAAAGCCTCGTCCGTCGGATAGGGACGTAAAGCGGGCGATCACGTGTATCTGTAACCCTGCAGTCATGAGTGTGAATTCGGGGACCATTAGACTATACTGCGTACCGGGTACCAGTCTACTTGGTCCTCCCGCATAACACTAAGGTATTAGGTTGACCTGAAATATAAATTGGAAACCGATTACCGAAGGAGGGTTGCTGGACTAGTGTACCTGATGAGTGTGTCCTCAGAGCAATGTATATTCGATAGAAAGAGTAGGGCAGGGATCCCGGATTCCTCTTAATTATCCCCCTTTCTCTACGGCGACTCGAAGTAACCTAAAGAATGTGTTCATATGAACCGTTAAACAATAATTCAAATCAGTTCGTTTCCAGGCATGTACGTCTACGGCATCTATTATCTCTTTTTATTATCACTAATTAGTAGTTTGTTTCTATTTTTACAAAACATTTACCGGTTGTTTTTCTTTTTTGACTGGCTGGAGACGCCCTGACAAAAGTCGACGTTCTGCATCTGAGATTCTGGGATGTTGTTCTGGAGTGCTGTATACACAAAATTGCCACAACAAAACAAATATCACCCCGACAATACCTGCAAACAATAAACAGGGAAGATCAGACGAATTGTACAGACAATATTGCCACAACAGAACAAATACCACCCCCAGAATACTTGCAAACAGCATATAGGGATATTCAGACGGATTGTGCACACAATATTGCTACAAAAGAAAACATATCATCCCCAGAATACCTGCAAAACAGCATATAGGGATATTCAGACGAACTGTACACACACTATTGCTACAATAGAACAAATATCTCACCCAGCATACCTGCAAAGAGCAAATAAGGATATTCCGACGAACTGTACACACACTATTAGTATTGCCACAACAGAACAAATATCACACCGATAATACGTGCAAACAGCATATAGGGATATTAAGAGGAAGTGTAAACACAGTATTCAGGCCCAGTAATCGACGTCATCAGCAGGTGCGCGAGATGATCATCCGTTACGAAGATTTGTCTCCACTCGGTAGGTAAACACATGCATTTCAGCAGTTTACCGCATGTATGATATAGCTTACACGTATACCGGCTTTGAATAGAGACCGCATTACACATGTACTCGTATTCACTATATATAATTCTTATACATATACATAATAAAGGCATATAAAACACCGATTCATACCATAAAAAATACAAAATAACTTAAAGAGACAGTGTGTAAAATTTGGCTACGCGGAGTATCGTCTCGTTGCCGAGCTCCGCGGAGAATCATTTTCATAAATTCGCTATAGCTATGTCGAAACACATATTTCCATGATCTAAATGACTACTGTCTACGTTTTATATCACGTGTCTGTTATTGATGTGTGTAAAAGGTCAACACTACATAACATTATAAAGCCCAAAAATTGATATAAAAACAACAAAAATGAATCATCTCGCTAAAATAACTTTCTCAATTATATTGTTATGGACTGAGAATTAGAGCTGAAATGCATGTGTTTACCTACCGATCGAGTCGAGACAAATTTTCGTTACGGATGATCATCTCGCGCACCTGCTGATGACGTCGATTACTGGGCTTGGTGTTGCTACAACATAACAAATATCACCCCCAGAATACCGGCAAACTGCATATAGGGTTATTCAGATGAACTGTACACACACTATTGCCACAACAGAACAAATATCACCCTCAGAATACCTGCAAACAGCATATAAGGATATTCAGACGAACTGTATAACAATATTGCTACAACAGAACAAGTACCACCCCATAATACCTGCAAACAATAAACAGGGAAGATCAGACGAATTGAACACACAATACTGCTAAAATAAAACAAATATCAGCCCCAGAAAAACAGCATATAGGGAAGATCAGACGAATTGAACACATGCTATTGATATTACAAAAACAAATATCCACACAACCTCACGCCCAACACCATACAATACCCCCAAACAACATAAAAGGAAGATCAGACGAATTGGACACACAATATTGCCCTAAAGAACAGATATTACCCTTAGATTACCTGCCAACAATATATGGAAAATATGATCTTAAACGACGCTGTTCTTTATTTAAAGACGAATAGTTTGACACCGTTTCGCCTCTCACTGCTGCAAGTTCGAATCCCACTGCGAGATCTACTTGTAAGTGAGAAAGAGCCGATTCTTACGGATGGCTGGAGGTATACAGTACTGGTTGTACGCGGGAAAAGGTGGGTCGTCTGCCTCCACAGCGAACAAAGTCATATATAGCCTAAAATGAGCTGAAAATAACAGTAAACACCATTCAACAAACCATCCATCAGATTTAAATATTCAATTTATGAACTAGTTCATCATATTAATTGAGTGAATGTATGTCATAAGGTCATATCAATAGGAATGAAAAGTACAGTTTAATATACATGTAGTTCTATGACAAATTATGTCAAGTGAAAAGCACAGTAATCTATATAAAACGTGATAAACATTGTTTAGAAAGAATACAACGGTGTTATGCGATTAAAACATTAAGCAGCATGATAAATATCCATTTTATCCACAAAAAGGCTTTATTTGTTTGGTTAGCATTCTTTACTTCGTGTTTATTATATGTTTATTACGCCGAATATTACATACACGAGTAGACCTACCGTGTATATAGAAGATCGAACCCCAACCGTTGTCAAAACCTCGTGCACATAGTAGACCGGAGGTGCTATAACCAATAATCGTACCGGCGTTTTGGCCTAGATTCAAAAAAATATAATCACGGGAAATTAGATTATTAGTGTAAACAAGAGGCCCAAGAGGGCCTGTGGACGCTCTACTGGCTAACATGGCTCTTATAATATCAATAAAGCGAGTGACTGCTATTTATGTTTTCTTAAAAGTTTCGAGCAAAAAACAGCTTTTTAACTAAATCAAAGGCCATAACTAAAGAATCTGGTAAAGTTTGGTAATGATCAGATGAAAAATGAAGGCCCTACCGTATTAACGAGGCAAAATATAGCATTTTTAACTAAATCAAGAGCCATAACTCCTCTGTGACTGGTTTTCGAACTTGTCCGAGCTTTCATTGATATTAACAATCTGTGCAAGTTTGGTAAAGATCAAATAATAAATGAAGGTCCTAGAGTGTTCACAAGGCTTAATATGGCATTTTCCAGCAAAACAAGGGCCATAACTCCGTTGAAATTATTTCGATCTTGCCGCTTTTTGAACTTGTTCGAGCTTTCATTGATATAAAGACACTGGCAAAGTTAAGTAAAGATTCGATTAATATTGAAGGCCCTAGAGTGTTCACAAGGTAGGAAATAGCATTTTTCAGAAAAAACAAGGGCCATAACTCCGGTGTTAATGATCCGATTTAGCTGGTTTTCAAACTTGTTCGAGCTTTCATTTAAATTAACAATCTGTGCAAGTTTGGTAAAGATCAAATAATAAATGAAGGTGCTAGAGTGTTCACAAGGCAGAAAATGCCATTTTTCAGAAAAAACAAGGGCCATAACTCTAATGTTAATGACCCAATTCAGCTGATTTTCGAACTTGTTCAAGCTATAATTGGTATTAACAATCTCTGCAAGTTTGGTAACGATCAAATAATAAATGAAGGTGCTAGAGCGTTCACAAGGCAGAAAATGGAAATTTTCAGAAAAAACAAGGGCCATAACTCCGGTGAAATTAATCCGATCTGGCTGGTTTTCGAACTTGTCCGAGCTTTCATTAATATTAACAATCTGTGCAAGTTTGGTAAAGATCAAATAATAAATGAAGGTGCTAGAGTGTTCACAAGGCAGAAAATGCCATTTTTCAGAAAAAACAAGGGCCATAACTCTGGTGTTAATGACCCAATTCAGCTGATTTTCGAACTTGTTCAAGCTATAATTGATATTAACAATCTCTGCAAGTTTGGTAACGATCAAATAATAAATGAAGGTGCTAGAGCGTTCACAAGGCAGAAAATGGAAATTTTCAGAAAAAACAAGGGCCATAACTCCGGTGAAATTATTCCGATCTGGCTGGTTTTCGAACTTGTCCGAGCTTTCATTAATATTAACAATCTGTGCAAGTTTGGTAAAGATCAAATAATAAATGAAGGTGCTAGAGTGTTCACAAGGCAGAAAATGCCATTTTCCAGAAAAAAACAAGGGCCATAACTCTGGTGTTACTGACCCAATTCAGCTGATTTTCGAACTTGTTCAAGCTATAATTGGTATTAATAATCTGTGCAAGTTTGGTAATGATCAAATAATAAATAAAGCTGCTAGAGCGTTCACAAGGCAGAAAATAGCAATTTTCAGAAAAAACAAGGGCCATAACTCAGGTGTTACTGATCCGATTTGGCTGTTTTTCGAACTTGTCCGAGCTTTCATTGATATTAACAATCTGTGCAAGTTTGGTAAAGATCAAATAATAAATGAAGGTGCTAGAGTGGTCACAAGGCTTAATATGGCATTTTTCAGCAAAACAAGGGCCATAACTCCGGTGAAATTATTCCGATCTGGCTGGTTTTCGAACTTGTCCGAGCTTTTATTGATATTAACAACCTGTTAAAGTTTGGTAAAGATCGGATGAAAAATGAAGGCCCTATTGTGGTAACAAGACAAAAGTTAACGACGGACGACGGACGACGGACGGACGGACGACGGACAACTCGCCATCCCATAAGCTCTGCTGGCCTTCGGCCAGTAGAGCTAAAAACGAAAGGATTTATGAATATATGACACATTCTGCTATAGAAACATATATAAATATGATATATATAAGTGCAGTAATAAGTAAAACATAGATACATGTTTTATCTATAAACCACTTGTGGGCTGCGTGTTTTAAACGGAGACGGGAACCAATCATACGGTACCCAGTAAAGTGTACGTTGTTAAGAAAAAAGTAGTCCAGCGTGTTTGGAGCAAGATCTGTGATTAGAGTCACCATAACTACTTTTAAATTGTTGGGATGAAGTAGCAATATCTTGATAGCCATGTTTTAAACACGTCTCTATACGAATCTACTGCGGGTATCTGGGATTAGGTGGAACGAAACTGAGGCTCTGCCGTGGTTCTGATTAAAACCGAGTAGTTATACCGAGGTTATATAATCTTAGTGACAGTAGGTTCAAATCCCTAGCAACAGCTTAGACTTGCTTGGATTTATATAAATAATAGGTATAAATTTCGCGACTTGCATATTTGAAAGAGAGAGAGATTGGATTTACGAACTGGCTAATGGATATTTAGGACTATCAGCGGAGGAATAACTGATATATTTGGCAAAATATTTCAAATTGTGATACAAGCATGAGAGTTGGCAGAATGATCCTCTAGAGGGTCTTGATCATGCTAAGAACCTGATCTACTTCATTTTCACCTTATTTCAAAATGGTCACGCATTTTCAAAATGTCCGCCAAAATGGCCTAAAAGGTCAAAAAAATGCTACCATATCAAAGTATTATGCAGAAACTGGTAGTAAAACGTTATTGTATAATGCGTTGTTTATATACTAAAAAACGACTATTATCGTTTCAAACAGTGTCTTAGTCACACAAAACCTTAACACAGAAATTGTTGGTGAGTGTATATCCGCCATTTATTATCGACATTTTTTTTGTAATTTCGGAGACACATGAACTCTAATATGTTTCAGAAACGGTAATTAATCAAAGGGTGATCGACACACAATTCAATTATTTCTAGGACACTTAAACAATTCTAAAATAAGACTTCTCAGTTGTACACTAATAAAACATAAATACACCATTTACTGTCACATGTCGCTTTAAAAGTCACAGTTACCATCATAGTATAGATTAGTGTGTACACATTAAGGAAAATATTTTATAGGAAACATTTTATTTTGATATGCACATGTATTCATTGTTGCGTGGGTAGAGCAAACTTAGCTAAATGTCGAGTGATCAAAAACATACCTATATAATACTATTACCCGGATATTTTTTTATCAGATTATTAATGTAATTGGTATTTAGGTATATTGGTAATCTAAGTATTTTAGAGGTACGTAGATTAAAACGTGTTCATTTCACGAAGTCTTCTTCACTGGTTAACGTAGGAAATATAGAGTTTAGTTTACAAACTGGTTTAACAGCTCCTTTCTTTGTGAAACAATATGCGTGTCAGAATTGCGCTTTACGCCGGAAACCTGGTACCATAAAGATATACAATTCCAGGTTCACACGCAATTTACATTACGATACGATACGCTTGAGATGCGCTGATCTTATTTAACACTCAAACCCTGTTCCCCGAGCTGCAGTGCACGCTTTAAGGACCTCTTAAAAGTACATTCCTTTCATACAAAATATACTTCAAACTGTGGTTTTGAAATAACGATGTCTTACTTCTTTTTTGTCAAGTTACACATTCCATTTGCATCAATGTGCATCATAACTGTTATCATATAATCTAAATGTATACCACATTTAATGTACTGTCATCAGTGTTATAATGTACATTTAAACTGTATAATTTAACAGGTTAAGTGTTGTTTTTTAAAAGGAAAACTGTGTTTATGAGCATTAAGGATCATTATTATGCGTGTGGGGAAACATCAAATACGCACTAATTTAAGTTGTATAGACGCTTTAAACACGATAGGGCGAGTTTTAGTCAGTTTTTAGTAAGATAGTCTATTTTCGATGTAAATAATTAGGAATACGTGGGTGCACGCCTTTTTTGTTTTCTGTTTTCCTTTAAAATGAAATAGATTTAAAATCAACATGATAATTATTACTATTGGCTGAGTAATACATTTTCATCCGATATTTATGACGGGATTTACGTCTTTCGAAATGTTATGCTCGAAAACAATTTGACAGTACATTATTGTTTGTTTTCATCAGCCATTCCTTCTGTTCTGGTTAAACAGTTTACTTGCTTTTTAATGGACTTGAAATGAATGAGCCCTAAAACAGTAAAAGACATTCCAAGAGCGGATATCTCTTGATATATAATAATATTTTGTTGATATAGAAATAGGTGTCATATTTGAATAATATTACACTGTAAATACTCTTTTGTTGAGTTTGATATTATTTATTACAGAACAGAAATGAGATAAGATATGTTAACATTCATATGCATACTACTCATAGCTACGGGCATGACCTGGAGTTTCGATAAGCGATTTTGTAATTTTGCCGTTATTTGGCGGGTTAGTTTCTTTAATGAAATGTATTGAACACGAATTGGGCTGTTCACGTTAGGAAATGTAATCAAATTATATAGTATAATTCTGACATTATTTGTTTACGTCTGTTAAAAACGTTATTTTGGGTATCAGTACGATGCAAAGGGAAATTGGCTGGAATGCAGTACGCAATGTCAGTATCATCTTAAGTTGAAACAATACATAGGCAGCAACAGTGTATACCTGATACTTTAAGAACTCCCCTCACACCCCACCCAACCCCCATCACACACCACACGCCTCTAGGCGGGCTTCATCATTTTAAGTCACACTATAAAAGCGTTATTGCCGTTATTTTAAGAGCAAGAACACTCCGTGGAAACAATCAACCATATTCTATGGATATGGTCAAGAATGTGGTTGCGTTTCTTAATGCTGTACAAACGACGATAATAACGATAATAACAGCAGATCTTCCGATATTTGCATTGGCAAAATATTCAGTGGTAATTTTTATTATAATGGAATGATTGCACATCCAAATGGCAATTTTGAAGGTATTATGTAATGTACTGAAATACAATGGCTGGATTCCCCTCTGAAGCTCCTATCGAATCAAATGATACGGCCGAATCGTTTATATCTGACTCAGATGTTTCAAAAACAATGTTAAGAGAACCAGATAACTGATCATGACGGACGGCTTCCAATTCGTTTGATTGATCGGCAACTTGAGTATCTAGTGAGTGCAGCTAAATTCATAAAGCGAACATTTCCGAGCATAAACGAAGAACATGTTTTCAGCCATCTATTAACCAGGTTCATGAACAAAAGAAAATGTAAGTAAAGGGAGATGCTTGGGAAATATGGTTGACCGATAATCTGCTTTAATAAGGAGATGGACGGCTTCAGTTACAAACATGTGTTGCCATGTAGAACAGTTGAGATTCACTATGGTGAACGTGAAATTTCCTCATCCAAATAAACTATAGAGGATACATTGAAGGAATTGAAGGATATCCATTCCCTGATGATTCTAGCAGCATTTTAATATTGATCAGAAATGAGTTGTAGATAAATGAGTAGCAGACTGTTATGCATCAATAAGTACTTTTGGTTCAAGGCAATAATACATTATTTGCATGTTGCTTCAAGACAATAACATAACTTCTTTGCATGTTGGAGTCGTACTGTCGAAAATAAAACAAGATCTACGTCGCAATTGACAAATGTTTGAGTGATACTTCGAAAAGTTAAGCAGTACAAGGGATACCAGAGGTTCAGGTATTAGGACAAATGGTTCAGATTCAAGCAAAGTGCCGGCTTACTGTCAAAACATTTTACGATTATCTCGAAATAAAACTGAATTGTTTTTGCTAATCGCAAAATCAGTCGTCGGCATGTTTAACAAAACCAATTGTTGTAACAGCAGATAAAAAGCAAACAGTTAATATGTCTGTTGAGGAAGATAAACGTGCACCATCTAACCACGTAGAGGCTCACTCTTTATTCATTCCTTCACATGTTGCTAAACCGTTGCAACCTTCCACGGGAAAGGGGTATGCATAGCAAACTTGGAATATATACATGAAACTGCAACAGAAAATGTTTTAAACCTCAGCAACATGCCCAGCGGTATTGATGAACCAAACATTGATGCTTTAGGTGAAATTGCATGTGTTATGTATAATAAATCAAGCAGTACACGGATGGTAAATGAAGCCATTATACAAAACAACTCTTGAAATTAGGCAATTCCACCAACAAGCTACATTAATACATCGTGCATTCGATGTTGCAATCATTCAGGATGTGAATGGTCTGTCGGGTATGCACCTTTGTGGTGGTCTTAGGGTGGGCGAGGTGGTGGGGGCGGGCATACCCAGTGGTTATTAAACAAATGTACAAATTTGTTGTCTAATTCCCATCACTAGGGGCAATATTTATGTATACTTCCGCAGGGTAGGGGTTATAACAAACTCTCTATGTTTGTGTATAATTTCCTACCACGGGGAATAGTTTTTTCTAATCCCCGGGGAATGTCCTGCCGCCCCTACGCTAGGTAGAGTAATAGTAGAGTAGAGTGATAGGTGCAGGTGCATACTACTAAATATCAGGTTATACTTGATTCATCTTAATGGGTCTGCACATATGCTGGTGACCTCTGGAACCGTATTGGACAACTCTTTTCCGCGTTTCAGCTATAGGTCAAGCATTTCGGCAATGTGGTTGTAAGAAAAGAAACCGTACATGCAGTAGTTGCAGAATAATTTTAATACAAAAAGTTCTTCTTTGGCGTGTACAGCGCCATATAGCTATACCTGGCAATTTGAACAGAATGAAATCTTGAAAGTAGTTTATCAGGACTAAATATGAAAGTAGATATACAATTCGAACAGGAAATTTAGTATTCACAGAACACAATCAACCAGACCGTACATTAAAAAAAATATAAGGGAAAACAGAAGCAAAGAATGCGACACTACAACCATAACAGGGTTGATAATATGGGTACGCCCTTAGCACAGTCAGTAGAAAAAAATGCCGTTGGAAGATAGTATCAGTCCAAATTTAAGTTTAAGACCATACAAAATAAAAAGTCTAAAATATATCAATATTGGTAGTATTTTCGTATTTCTATGAGATTTGTGTGAGTGGGATATTGATATTGATTTAATTGGCAATAGCAAAGAGTAAGTAGGTGTTTTCCGTTAATAAGTACCTCCGGATATCATTATGCCTATTTCAATACGTATATAACCGTAATTATATGAATACTCGAACATCTGATAACCAAAACAGAATGTAAAGCATAGATTGAATATATAGTTTGTGGTGGGTGGGGTATACTCATTTTTTATTTTGAATCAATGCATAATC
The DNA here is from genome assembly GCA_037043455.1 of Cyrtodaria siliqua. Classification (NCBI taxonomy): domain Eukaryota; kingdom Metazoa; phylum Mollusca; class Bivalvia; order Adapedonta; family Hiatellidae; genus Cyrtodaria; species Cyrtodaria siliqua. Next base: position 62,951 of record JAWPHD010006587.1, read on the forward strand.
ATACCGAAATATTTGCAAAAATGATTATTGGTTTTACAGTCGTAGCCAAACTATAGTGAATGAGAGGAAGTATTAGTTTAATATACAGCTGTATCTTATATTTGCAGTATCTTGGTCGCAATTTTGGATATTTGACGGTCATCTTGAAAATGATCGAAATTGAACTGGCTCAGGTTATTTTTCATTTGAATATAATATGTGCAATCACTGTGCAAAATATCATACTTGTACCACAATGTGAACTATTTTCTGGTTATTTCCTCCGCTATATTGGTAGGTCATCTTTCAAGAAAAAGAAGAAACAAGAGCTGTCGGAGAACAGGGCAGCTCGACTATTCGATTTTTCAGAGAATAATAAATTATATAGCTAGTATATACCATCAGAAAACAAGGCTAAAACAATGTGGGGTGGGGTTGGGGGCGCAACATAGCTATGTGTAAGAATTGACCAAAACTACAGAGAAATATAAAAAAAAATCAAGTTTTTGGTGGGGGTGGGGGTGGGGGTGGGGGTGGGGGAGAGGTGGGGTGGGTGGTGGGGGTGGTGGGGGTGGTGAGGGCAATATATATATGTGTAAGAAGCTAAGTAAGAATTCACCAAAACAACACAAAAATATGTAAAAAGAATAAATTAAAAATCAAGATTTGAGTGGTGATGGGGGAGAGGCGGGGGATGGGGAGGGCAACATATATGTGTAAGAAGCTATGTAAGAACAGACCAAAACAACACAGAAATATGGTAAACAAAATAAAAATAAAAATATTTCCAGTGGGGGGAGTGGGGGGATGGGGCGGGGGGCAAGATAGCTATGTTTAAGAATTAGCAAAAACAACACAGAAATATGTAAAAAAAAAAATCGAGTTTCGAGTGTTGGAGGGTGGGGTGGAGGGGATGGGGGCAACATAGGTATGTGTAAGAATTGACCAAAACAACACAGAAATATGTAAAAAAAAAAGAGAGTTTCGAGTGTCCGTGTTTGGGGGGAGGTGGGGGGGTAGAGGCAGGGGTGGTGGGGAGAGGGAGCAACATATATGTGTAAGAAGCTATGTGTAAGAATGGACCAAAACACAACAAAGACATATGTAAACAAAATAAAAATAAAATAAAATATTCTAGTTTCGAGTGTGTGGTGGGGGAAGTGGGGGAAGTGGGGGGGGGGGGGGGGGGGGCAACATGTGTAAGAATTGACAAAAGCAACACAGAAATATGTAAAAAAAAAGTTGGGGTGAGAGGCGGGGGTGGGTGGGGTGGTCGGAGCAACATATATGTGTAAGAATTGACTAAAACAACACAGAAATATGTAAAAAAAAAAAAAAAGTGTGGAGGGGGAGTGGGGGCTGGGGGAGGAGGGAGCCCATGCCCCAATATAAAACAAATAGAGTTTCAAGTGTGGGGATGGGGAGAGAGGCGGGGTGAGTGGGGTTAGAGGGGGCAACATATGTGTAAGAATCGACCAAAACAACACAGAAATATGTAAAAAAAAAAGAAAAAGAAAGGAAAATAAATAAATAATAAAAAGGGGTGTGGAGGGGGAGTGGGGGTAGAGGAGGAGGGAGCCCATGCCCCATAATCAGTGAAGTATGAATAAGATGCATAATGCTATAAGAAATCCCAAACCAAATTTATAGATATATACATGCTTAGATGCAAACCTAGATCTGCTTATTGCACATTTTATGGGCCAGCACAATTTGGGTTCCTTGGGAGCCCAGCATTTGCAGAAGACAAATGACTTACCCAACCCATTACAACATACTATAAGGAAATCAATTCCAAAATTTAATTCAGCTAGGACACGAAATGCAAGAGATAAACACAGCTTTCACGCACAATTTGATGTGAAACAGACACATTTTAAGGGCTATCAGAATTTGGGTTCCATGGGAGCCCCGGGGTTACAGGAATTAAAATTGCTTATGCAGCCCTTAAGATAATGCTATAAGGAAGCCCATGGTTGTGCTAAGATAAGAAATGTAAGAGATATAGACTTGTAAACACAGCTTACACGCAAACCTTAATGTGGGACGCCGACGCCGACGCCAACGCCGGGGTGATTACATAAGCTCTCTTATTCTTTGAATAGTCGAGCTAAAAATGAATGGGTATGGTCAAGTGAAATGTTCAACCAAATGCAAAAGCAATGTCAACCATATAGTACACGACAGTAATTCAACACTATTGATGTGAACATAGTATCAGATAGAATACTTATATGTCAGAAAGTGTGCCCTTTATTTCCGATTAGTTTCGTACACTTTCACTCAAATTGTTTTTACGTGAAATAAATCAATCCATATTCCATGTATCCATCTAGTGCAGACAAGACATCATTTTTATATAAAATAAGCCATGTTATCACATCATCCAAACTGCATAGTACATTAATATAGGTGTATTTCAAATGCCGTATAAAAATTATAACGCCCTACAGAAGTGGATTACTAGCGTCCTATCTAAATGCCATACAAGGCTCCTATACAGATGCATTTAAAATGTCTTACATGAGTGTAGAACAAGGGCCCTACAGAAGTGTATAATAAGGGCACTACAGAAGCGTATAACAAGGGCCCTTTAGAAGTATATAACAAGGGCCTTACAGAAGCATATAACAAGGTCATTACAGAAGCATATAACAAGGGCCCTATAGAAGTGTATAACAAGGGCCCTCCAGAAGTTTATAACAAGGGCCCTAAAGAAGTGGATTACTAGGGTCCTACATCAATGCAATACAAGGCTCCTATACAGGTACATTTCAAATGTCTTACACATAACTGTACAACAAGTGCCCTACAGAAGTGTATAACAAGGGCCCTACAGAAGCGTATAAAAAGGGCCCTATATAAGTATATAACAAGGGCCCTACTGAGAAGTGTATAACAAGGGCCCTACAGAAGCGTATAACAAGGGCCATATATAAGTATATAACAAGGGCCCTACATAAGTGTATAACAAGGGCCCTACAGAAGCGTATAACAAGGGCTCTATAGAAGTGTATAACAAGGGCCGTACAGAAGCGTATAACAAGGGGCCTATAGAAGTGTATAGCAAGGGCCATATAGAAGTGTATTACAAGGGCCCTATAGAAGTGTATAACAAGGACCCTGCAGAAGCGTATAACAAGGGCCCTATAAAAGTGTATAACAAGGGCCATATATAAGTATTAACAAGGGCCCTACAAAAGCGTATAACAAGGGCCCTATAGAAGTGTATAACAAGGGCCCTACAGAAGTGTATAACAAGGGCCCTACAGAAGTATATAACAAGGGCTCTATATAAGTGTATAACACGGGCCTTATATAAGTATATAACAAGGGCCCTACAAAAGCGTATAACAAGGGCCCTATAGAAGTGTATAACAAGGGCCCTACAAAAGTGTATAACAAGGGCCCAACAGAAGTATATAACAAGGGCCATATATACGTGTATAACAAGGGCCCTATAAAAGTACATAACAAGGGCCCTACAGAAGTTTATAACAAGGGCCCCATAGGAGTGTATAACAAGGGCCCTACATAAGTATATAACAAGGGCCCCATAGACGTGTATAACAAGGGTCCTATAGAAGTATATAACAAGGGCCCTATGGAAGTGTAATACAAGGGCCCTATAGAAGTATATAACAAGGGCTCTATATAAGTGCATAACAAGGGCCTAACAGAAGTATATAACAAGGGCCCTATATACGTGTATAACAAGGGCCCTATAAAAGTACATAACAAGGGCCCTACAGAAGTATATAACAAGGGCCCCATAGGAGTGTATAACAAGGGCCCTACATAAGTATATAACAAGGGCCCTATAGACGTGTATAACAAGGGTCCTATAGAAGTATATAACAAGGGCCCTATGGAAGTGTTATACAAGGGCCCTATAGAAGTATATAACAAGGGCTCTATATAAGTGCATAACAAGGGCCCTACATCAGTGTATAACAAGGGCCCTACAAAAGTGTATAACAAAGGCCCTACAGAAGTATATAACAAGGGCCCTATAGAAGTGTATGACAAGGGCCTTACAGAAGTGTATATCAAGGGCCCTACAGAAGTGTATAACAAGGGCCCTACAGAAGTGTAAAAAAAGGGCCCTATAAAAGCGTATAACAAGAGCCTTACAGAAGTATATATAACAAGGGCCCTACAGAATGATTACCAATGGCCCTATAGAAGTGATTACCAATGGCCCTATAGAAGTGTATAACAAGGCCTTATAGAAGTGAATTACAAGAGTCAGTCCTATATAGCTCCTATACAGGTGCATTTCAAATGTCTTACATAAGTGTATAACAAGAGTCAAATAGAAGTGGATTACTAGTGTCCTTCATCATTACGTTACAAGTACTACATGTATAGAAATATAATACCATTGTCCAATATTCATGCATTACTATGCTTATTTAGAAGTGCGTTGCCATTGTCCAGTATAAATGCACTAAAAGAGTCCTTTATAAGAGCGTGCTCTATATACTAAACTAGTCAAACCTTACTCTCTACATCATTATTTTATCTTCACTTTCTTCTTAGTTCACTACGTTGTTTTCTGTTATCCCTTATTCCTTTAAAACTCTCTTCTTAGCTATTTTCTTTTTATACGCTACTAAACTGTTTCACTGGAAACATATTTTTGTTCAGTTCATAATAATGTCAAAATTAAAACACTATATGATAAATAGTTTACATGCAAGAGTTCCCAGAGGCTGAACTTGACTGATGACGTCTATCAAATAAGTATTACAAACTGACACACAACTTCAGATGTCAAGGTCAGTCTCCGGAAAACTATATGTGTTGATTAGTTGTTTAACATATAACTTGAAAAAGTAAATATAGTGAAATAATATATTAAATAACAAACTATACGGGTGTTCCGCGAAACACGTATGCCGCCTGGCAGCGCTTTGTCAGTATAACAAGATATTTTGGACACAGATAAATGACATTGACACATTTTCCTGACTAAGTTTTCGTGAAGAAAAAAAGGAGTATTTAACCCATATAATGACCTACAGTGTGCCCTTCATCTTTATATTTTAGTATGGTCATGTCGTGATGAGTATATATTGAAAGTTTGATGAAAAAATATCAGGAAATGACAAAGTTATAGCCAACGTCACGTTTTCGCGAAGAAGGAAATCAGTACATAACCCATATAATAACATTTATACAGGTATTTTAGTATGACCATGTCGATGTTGTCCTGATGAGTACATATTGCACGTTTGATGGAAGAAATATCAAGAAAAGAGAAAGTTATATCCAAAGTAAGTTTTCGTGAAGAAACGAAGAGTATTTAACCCATATAATGATCTTCAGAGTGACCTTGACCTTTATATTTTAGTATGGTCATGTCAGAGTTGTTAAGAGGAGTATATATTGAAAGTTTCATAAGAAATATGAAGAAATGATAAAGTTATAGCCAACGTCAAGTTTTCGCGACGGACTGACGGACGACAAAGTGATCCGTAGGTATCCGTAGGTATCGTATTTTTCTTCGAAAAGGCGACACAAAAAGTACGTGATAATAGGCATTGTAAATAGAAGGCAATCTACGGGTCTTATAAAAGTACGCGGCGTGAGAAAGGGATGAAATAGCCTTAGGTAACGTTTAGAGATGGCAAATACCGCACCTAACCAAAACATGGATACAAATCTACTTCTCTCATTCGGCAGAGCCCACACACCAGTCAAAGCAAACCAGCCAGGCATTGCTGCTCCCTGAAAGCATAAGCTCAATTGAAAAAGCAAAAATCTGATATATAGTAAGAAATGTACAACGCAAAAAGACAATACGATTGTTCAGTGCGACACAGTTGTAACGACATATAAATAAATTAGAAGATACAACAATTTGCATTGAACCATCGAAAAGTGATCAATAGTTTGGCAAGGCAAACAAACATTGATCAATAGTTTGGCGAGGCAAACAAACATTGATCAATAGTTTGGCGAGGCAAACAATGAATCAACGATTTTGATATAGAGTCTATTCATGTTACACTTTTTATAATATAATAAACGTATATAAGCGTTTACATAAAGTAAGAACTAATCTGAAATTGAATTTGCAGAATGCTCACAATCTTCGTATTGAAGAATATGAAGATCATTGGGAGGCGCAAGTCAGGAAACTTTTTAACATTTTAACAGTATATAACGTACAGGGTTAAACACATAAAACACTGGTACGTATGGTGAGTTGGGAGAGGGATGTGAGTGACGTTAGTTCATTCCATATCTTATTGTTGTAAGGAAATAGGAGTTTAGGTGATAGTGTAGTGGGACTCGGAGTGTTTGTAAATAGGTAGGTTTATAAGCTCGTTACTACTGTTCCGCCACAGAGCTAGCTTTTATGGCAAAGCGTCCGCTTCAAGTGTAATCGTTCCGAGTTCAAACCCCACTGTCCTAATATTTATATGAACTTTTCTTTGTAATTTCTCCTGTCCGATTACAGATAGTGTTAGAGTATGCAAAGACACAGTTCAGTTTCAAGATTGTTGCAGATGGGTTTGATCAACGCATAGGTTTAGTATGGTATTTTGAATTGTGTCGGACATTATGAGAGAGGTCACCTTTCGTCTGTATTCTGAGGTAGGACATCCGAGATCTGTTAGCGCTGAAGTGACACTACTTTGGTAATTACAGTCTAGCAAACAAATCCGGCAGCTCGCATTTGTATCATCTCCACTTATGGTTTATAACAGTATTCGACTTTGGGTCTAACACAAGTGTTAGAGGCTGTTCCTTTTACTTTTCGATTTCTAATTTTTCGAGATCAGAGAAAGTTTAAGAAAGGTTTCATAAAACAACATAGAGTATGTTGGGCATCAAGGGCTTAAACGATTAGTCTAAGAATACATTTTATAGAACGTCTCAAACTACTTTAGACATAGAACATGTAAGCAAAGGGAAGTTCTATCTAACTAAACTTACCGAACACAAACCAAGGATTGTACGAGCAAATATAACTGCATACACACTAAATCTCGCGAGAACTGGCATAAACAGTGTGACTAATGATGATATCGCCATGGCAATACTGATCACGTGCTTGCCACCATATCTCCCTGACAACCAGCCTCCAGGAATCTGCGTCACTATAACACCATAGTAGTATGAAGACAGCACGAATGACTGCAGCGTCTTGTCCCAGGTAAACTCTGCAGTCTTGTAAGAATAGTATACATATATGAATAATACAGATACAGGCCCTAATTGCGAGAGCCTTCAGGCACCGGCTATATTTACCCGACTTAGAAAGCTGCTGTGGGTGTTGGACTGTGTATCAACGTCATTTTACTGTTCATTAAACAACTGTATTTTAGTAAGAATACCAGGGACGCAGTCAAATTAGTATACGGGCATTTTATGCGTCTTCTACTTCCTGAATTAGGTATCAATTTTAGGGATACAGTCTACAAATTATGATTTGCGCATAGAGATATGAAACCACTAATTATTTTCCCCATAGACACCACTGTTAAAGTGTCACATATGAATGGTTTGCTGTAAATTCAACTCAATTGAATTATTTATAATGCAGCAGTGTAATATTCATATAGAAAACTAATTTTCCACTTGAAAAAGCACCAGAAAACGTGGGGTCACAAGACTTGTAAGAAAGTTCTTGTTTGTTTACTAAACAGGTCAAGGGTACAGCTGTTTTCATTGATCGATTGTTTTCATTGCTCGAGAAGTGTAAGCATATAGTCGAAATTTCGAAAATGTTCATCCGTGATCCAGTAAAACCTATCAATAGGCTTCTTATACAGTTTTCCTCTACTTATAATGCCCATTTCAATCAAAAAAAGAAGGGATTACTTTTTATTATAGGAACTACATTCGACTACACCTCGGAGGTTTACATATAAGAGAGGAAAACATGTTCAGATGTTTCCTAATAAGGATTTTTTATTGTCATTTTCATAACAAGCTTAAAAACACATATTTCATGCAAATCGAATGATTATTTGCCGAGATATGGACTTGTGAATACCAAGCACAATAGTCTGAAAACGACAAAAGTCAGAGATATTTTTTAACTTTTACTGTATTGTCATACCAAATGTATTGTCAATACACCATATTAAATAGTTCAAATGTTTAGAATAAATAAAATATGCATTTTAGGTACAATTAGGACGATGAATATGCCAATTTATGTCGATTTTCATGCCAAAATTGATTTATTAAGCAAATTCTTCAAAATTGGTGGTACCATACCTGATTATAGTAGCGAATACGTACTTAATAATGACAAGAATACCGCTAAAATCAAAATTGATACTAGCTGAACGCTACCAATTCGAGTTTGAATGATAAGGAATAATATTTTACCTTTTACACAAGTCTTCATTTTTCACAGTATCCTATTTTAGTGGGGTATGGGAAAGATTTAGTGGTTTCATGCCTAACAAACCTGTTGCCATGCAGATTTAATTCATGAAAACATTTTGCAAACATGCAACCCTACATGTTCATACCAAAAAGAGATTCAATTGAAAAAGAGTTCAATTGCAAACACTTCACCAACACGTCATTTTAAACACGGAAAAACAGTGAAACTCAAAACTACGGATTTTATACACAAAATTAGACTAAAAACGCTCAAAACCTATGTAATAAACTATCAAAAACTTGTTTCTGAGCTTATTTTACCAATTGTTATCGGAAAAGTGTCCCTAGGTACGAATCTGAGCGAGTCCTAATTATTGCACGTATTTCTTATAGAACGGGATCTAAGTGGTTTTGTAGCATCGCCTTGCAGGAGGATTATCTGGTAAATAACTCGGACGCAGTCAAAGTGGTTAACGGATATGTTATTTGTATTTTACTACACGAATTAGATGTAAGTTTTACGGAACGAGATTTCAGACGAGAGCGAGATATTTCGAGAGAAATACATTGATTCAAGAAAAGCATGTCTAAAAAAATGAAGTCTTTACAAAAAAAACCGACTCTTTCTGTTCTCATTGTCCCTCAAGCGTTTTCTTTTTCATCTGCTTTTCTTTCTTCTTGACATTTTCTTTCTGTATATATTTGTAAGCAACGAATGAAATCCTTTCAGTTGTATATAATATGTAGTAAAATAATGTTACTGTGTAATTTACGTTTTAGACATACATATATGTGTAAATGAGTATATGGGGAAGGGCCCTACTACACCCAATTGTGTGAGCAAATGGCCCGACCCATGTGTACTTTTATTTCAATAACGTATGTCTGACAATAATAAAAAAAAAAGTTAATAATGATAAAGTTTATCTGCAGTGAGTTTGCATATTCTCAAATAACACACCTGAGATTCAACCGTTGAGTTGAAGGATAATTCCATACAATGTTCGTCTTTGTCCGCGACCGCCATAACGACATAAGACTGATTCGTCGACACGCTGTGATTGTCAAATTCTGTGGATATACTCGGTGGCTGTGAATTCACCATACAAGCGAGAGCCATACTCATATTGACACGGAGCACATATAACAGCACTCCATAGAACAGACCCATGTAAGCAAGAATCCATCGTTGGGAAGTGAGGAAAGGAGCGGTTTGCTCGCTTGAGTCTGGAAATAAACAAATTTCAGTTACATTCTAATAGTAATAGTAAAAAATCTAATAAAAAAAAAATTGAAAATGACACTGATTATCGATAACATCGCGCAGAAATGAGAAAAAAAAATTATGTTCGCAATTGTGTTTAAAACAGTTTAAGAATATTATGAATGTATTTACCAATGAGTGTTTGTCGGATCTGTAGTATTGTTGTGTATATGGATGTTTGCGTGTGTGCCCATGAGTATGAATGTGTTTTATGTATGTGGCCTTCGAACAATAATCAAAACTGCAAGTGGATTGGTATTTAGTATGTACTATTAAGTTAACAACATTTTTATTTGTGTATCAATGTGTGTTAACAGGTTTTAGCCTGTGTAAATTTAAACAATATTGCATCCATCCACCAACCCCACCCCCATCACCCCACCCCCTGACCGCTATATACTTTCATGAATGACTTTCATGTGTCTTACCTTTGACTTAACATAACGAACAAGCATTATATATGCTAGAAATAAGGTATATTGCTTTATATAAATAAATATGGTTAAATGCGTACAAACATATCATATCCATTAAAAATGATTTAGATTATATAGTTGACCATACGCCGCTGGACATGGGGGAAGAAAAGATCTCTATGTCCACTGCCATATGCATGCCATCTTCGGGATGGTTAAAAGTATGTACTATTAGTTTTACGAATATTGAGTTCTGCTCAACCCGTGGCTAGAGGGCGTGAGCGGTGGCTAGCATATTCACTACGGTTCATGAACAAACCGAGACTGCAATATTTCGTATGTGTCGTGTTCGGCCGTTTCCAAAGTTCCACGCTCATACTCTTTTATATATTACTTGTTCTAAGTCTAACCCTTACAATTAATGTAATGTATCACCGTTTAATGTATATTCAGTATTTATTGGTGTCTCTTATTCATAGCTTCTATTTTCGAAAATATTATTCTTACTGTCTCGATAATTTCCAGAAAAACAGTTTGCCTCTCTCAAGACTCGAACACACGATATTCTCATTTACAGTCAGGCGTTCTAGTAACAGAGCTGTATGTACTTCTAAAATAATCTGGTAAAGTTACGCGGAGGAGTATGCAAATTTGAGATAAATGTGTGTACTCCGTCAAATGTTCTAGTCCGATTATAAATTAGTCTACCAACATCCACGACATTGATCTATATATGAATTTCTTACTCTGGAGTTGCTTGTCACATTTTACAACAATGATAATGCTTCTGCAACTACGAGTACTAGTAATACTGCTGTGACTACTGATGACTAAGTACTGGCACTACTAACACATACTGCATAGAATCTATGCACATATTTTTTATTTATTTTTTTTAAATATTTGTCACGATAACGAACAAATATTTTAACATCTGATTGGACGGAATATAGGCATTTCTGCAAGGTTTTCTTCCATAATTTCCGGTCTGAAACATAAATGGACATGCGGCAATCTTGGTTAGTTTAAAACTCACGGCGTCCTGTTGTTTTTTCTATAAAACTAGCATATCTTCAACCATTAATATTAATTATTACAGCAATATAGTTCAAAGCAATGTATTATGCCCCCAAAGGGAGGCATATAGTAGTCCGTCATTCAGTCCATCCGTCCGTCCGTTCGTCCGTCTCAATCGTGTCCGGTCAATAACTCTGACACTCCTAGACGGATGTTCAAATAACTTGGCACAAGTGCTCACCACAACAAGCCGACGTGTCGCGCGCAAAATCCAGGTCCGTGTCTCCAATGTCAAGGTCACACTTAGAGGTCAGAGGTCAAAAAGAAGCATCCGTTCGTCCGTCCCAATCGTGTCCGGTCAATAACTTTGACATTCCAGGACGGATTTTCAAATAACTTGGCACAAGTGCTCACCACAAGCCGACGTGTCGCATGCAAAATCCAGGTCCGTGTCTCAAAGATCTAGGTCACACTCAGAAGTCAAATGTCAAAAAGAAGCATCCATTCGTCCGTCCCAATCGTGTCCGGTCAATAACTTTGACATTCCAGGACGGATTTTCAAATAACTTAGAACAAGTGCTCACCACAAGCCGACGTGTCGCGTGCAAAATCCAGGTCCGTGTCTCAAAGATCTAGGTCACACTCAGAAGTCAAATGTCAAAAAGAAGCATCCATTCGTCCGTCCCAATCGTGTCCGGTCAATAACTTTGACATTCCAGGACGGATTTTCAAATAACTTAGAACAAGTGCTCACCACAAGCCGACGTGTCGCGTGCAAAATCCAGGTCCATGTCTCCAAGATCAAGGTCACACTTAGAGGTAAAAGGTCAAAAAGAAGCATCCGTTCGTCCGTCCCAATCGTGTCCGGTCAATAACTCTGACATTCCTGGACGGATTTTCAAATAACTTAGCACAAGTGCTCACCACAACAAGACAATGTGTCGTGCGCAAAATCCAGTCGTTGCTCCAAGGCAAGGTCACACTAAGAGGTCAAAGGTAAAAAAGAAGTGCTTTCATGTCCGGTTAATAACTCTGACATTCGTGGACGGATTTTCAAATAACTTGGCACAAGTGTTCACCACCATAAGACGACGTGTCGCGCGCAAATTCAAGGTCCGTGGCTCCAAGGTCGAAGGTCACACTTAGAGGTAAAGGGTCAAAATCACTACGGGGCATTTGTCCCTTACAGTGACATTTCTTGTTTTTACATATTACTAACTATTGATTACATTTCGCCAGTAATATACTTAAATACTGGTAGAATGACGAAGACAATTTACAAATATTTACTTAATTATATGTAAACCGTTTTAAAGTCAAAATGATACAGGATTAATATATCGAGGTGCTAATGTTAATGCCTGATATAAAAATAAAGATGGACATGTGTCCCTTTAAGAAACAGAAAGCTCTGAACTAAAAGTCGAGTTCACGCGGGCTGATAAGTGTTTGTATTTCAGATGGATTACAGTTCTGATAAAAACGTAGTTATTCGCCTTGAATAGTGACATTTAACAACAACTGTGTATATACATGTAGTGTAATAGCAGCGATGAAGGTGTATGGATCTTTAAAGGGAAATACGGCAATCTTGAAATGTGTATTAAGCATTGAAATAGTCTTGATCATTTTCGACGCTTGATTGTAAATACAATCGTCTTGACCCTTTGTGCAGAAAAATCAACTGAAACCGGAAACACGTGTCTTATAGTATTTTGACCACCCACATTTATCCGTCGATATCATGACGACGTTTCCCTCTATGTTTATTTATTAATTTAGTGCATTTCTGCCGTTCTGTATATCTTCGATAGAAGGTGCGTCTGTATCAGCCAATCAGAAACGATACCAGAATATCGGTAAAATGGCTGACGCGTCAAATTGTTTTTAGAAGAACCATTCTAGAAGTTTGTCTTGAAAACAAGCAAGCGTCGCAGATGATCTAGACTAGCATTGACTTATCTTCTCGATTATTTATCCAGTATCATTTTGACTTCAAACTTGTTTGCATATAATTAAATACATAATTTTGAGTTTTCACTTTTTCGTAAATAATTATTCTACCATAGGTTTAAATATATTACTGGTGCAATATAATCACCAGTTAGTAATATAAAAAAACAAACAAAAAAAACAATTTGCTTTAACTATTATTATAATTAATAGTAATGATTGAACAAATGCAATAATGTACTGTTAGAACCCCTTGAGTTTTTAAAAAAATCACATTTGCCGTGTGTCCCTTTAAGCTTTTAGCTGTATTGACAAAATAATCGCACCTCGAACAAGGTCGGTGTCACGTCGCTTCAATACCATGTCTCAATATATAGTATCTAGTTCTTGATTTTTAGAAATATGTTATAAAAATATTAAATAACTAGACAAACGGCGCTCCATAAATATAAAACAGAACAATGTGTCTATTAAACCGCACACCGCACGTAAACGTGTTACTGAATATAATACTAGTACAAGTCAAACATTTTTTGATCTTCGTGTCATTTTATACAGGTCTGTAATTAACCTGCACGCACAGTGGAAATTGAACTTCATTTGAATAATCATGACGTGCATGTAAAGTAAGTGCACATTATTAAATCAAAATAAACGGACGAACAAAAATGAGAAAAATGGTCCTATAGAAATCACAGCATATAAACTGAAGGTTCGAACTGCACCACAAACAAAGAGCATATTAACTATACAACGGAAAGGACAATACACAGCGAACAGAATAGTGAAAACAAGGTTAACGACTTGGAATGGTCAGTAGGCAATATGGCCCACGGTATTATCCTATCTTCAGCGCTCAAATTGATAAGACGTTGTAAATGAATGTACATCCCATCAAAAGGAAATCTCTAACAATAAATACATGTTCATTCCGCGCTCGAAAGTGGAGTGGGCATTTAGAATTACCTTGTCCGTCCTTCAGCCTGTCAGTCCTTTGAAAATCAGTTCAACATTCAAGTATATTCTTCAAGTCAATGCGTATGTGACTGACAGCCATAAAGCGTGGTATGATATATGATACAAGGAAGTACGCCGAGTTATCTCTTTGTAAATTCATAAATATTGAATTAATTAATCAACACATTATAGGTTAGTTATAGTCGACCCAGAGTTGAATGTGATATCTAGAAATCCGGTAACCTGCCCTTCTCTTACTACCTAATAGTTGAACGAGTTCGGAGAATATACTGCAATACACGGGACCGTCCGGTTTGCGTCTCCATCCGATGGACGAGGCTAAGTGAACGTGCCTTATCCAAGAAAACACCGACGAAAAGCATTGGCGCCGGTGAGGCTTGAACCTGGGTCCTCCGGATTTCATGACCGGCGTGCAATCCACGCCTAACCCTTTAATGTATAGAAATATCGCAGAAAAACTTTGAAATTGTTGCATGTCAATCTAAGTTATACTTAGCTTATCGTTTAGGGGATAACCTAAAACGTACGGGGTGGGTGGTGTTGGTGCGAGCGGAATTTCTCTAAAACCTACGCAGAATACAACAAAGCTTCACGTACCTGGTGTTTTTGTAGACTTCACGCCATTATCTTTCCTAGTAAGCGGTTGGTTACAGCTATCGTGTTCACCATCCAACATGTGTTCATTCATATCTCTGTCCTTCCTTGTTTAAAGTAAACATTTGTTAATCAAAAATCTGTAAAACCGCTAATAATAAACTTAAAAGGAAAAGTTTCCAAAGGTCCATTATCATACTCTTTTTTACTCCGCAATACGCCTCTCACGGGTTTTACCGGTCACGTGATGTAGGTACAAACAAACAAACAACGTGTACTGCTACAATGTCCGGAACATGCAACTTAGACAATAACAATTGGTGTTTCATTCCACAACGTATGTTGTCATTAGGAAAGGTGAGCTACCATGTTTGTACCATTGAGACCAATTCCGGTAAGGTATGTTGCTTCAATTATAATTAAAAGAATATAATATCAGAGACAGATGGCATAGATCAATGTTACAGGTAAGATCATAACATATTTTGCCGAAGACACACACGGAGCTTCTTTTTTTGGGAAAATGTAAAATGGAAACATTTTGCGCCATAACGGACCGATCTGCATGTTCTTACCCGAATTTACCTCGATTATCCGACATACCGCCTTGATACGGGTCGACAGAAAGCGCTTATATAAATTTGTATACAGTCTATTCCTCAAAATCATTTAATTATATATAAATACTCCTCAGAATAATTAAAGGATATATAAATACTCCTCAGAATAATTAAAGGATATATAAATACTCCTCAGAATAATTAAAGGATATATAAATACTCCTCAGAATAATTAAAGGATATATAAATACTCCTCAAAATATTAAAGGACCATGTCCAGATTTTTATCATTTTTAGATGCTGTAATTGAACAGTTTAATATATTTTTGCAATGTTTAAATTTAGTCTTATTCTTTTCAGTTGTTACATTTCGCACATGCTTTAACATTTTATATGAATATGACATCCATAATATTAAAGATTAAGTAATGATTACTGTATCATTCTGTTGTCCTTACATTATTTTGAGCATTATAGTAATGTGAATTGAATTCAAAGCATAGTTATGGCAAATGAATTGAAACAAACAGCATACTAGTTTCTATCACTACATTTCGGGAATCAATTACGTTGTAAAGCCCTATCTCACATTATCCGCCCTACCCGTTCCGTCTGAGGCAGGTGATGCCACAGGGTCTGTCTAGTTAGTGTGTTCAATATCACACTTCCCTGTTTCCTGAACATCCCAATCCCAATGCTTAAAAAACAATCCACCACGACCTAGAATGACAGTTCCCTAACATTATTATGACGGTGGGATTTTGCGCTATAAAATACTGATAATTCAGCACATTTTTGTTTACGGAAATAAAAGATATTTAGCTTGGCAAA
Organism: Cyrtodaria siliqua; assembly: GCA_037043455.1. Lineage (NCBI taxonomy): Eukaryota > Metazoa > Mollusca > Bivalvia > Adapedonta > Hiatellidae > Cyrtodaria > Cyrtodaria siliqua. The sequence continues at coordinate 78,895 of JAWPHD010006587.1, forward strand.
ACAATATTTATTTTGTATCCATGCGCTATTTATTTGGACAAACACTATTTAATTTGAGCAATGAAGATTTGAGCCATGAAGAGAATTATAACTATAATTATAGGATACACATTTCGTCTAGAATCGTTGGTGCGCGGGCGAGAAATGTATAACGTTTATATTTTTAATTGGCGAACACTTAAACTGTAGGGCAATAAGAAAGGATATTAATCACTGTCTGTGTCAAGTATGTACGAATAAGGTCAGTATTAAAAACGTTATAATGTTTTGATTTTGAAGGTTGTTTTACGTCATTTTTAATACAGGTTAGGCTAATATGACGGTTGATCTTGTGGTAAAGGCAGACCAACCCATTTTTCCTAGGTATAACCAGTACTGTATACCTCCCGCCATAACGATCAATATAATTAATTGAGGGCATTCTAAAAACTAATGTGAATGTTATTACACAAATGTGCACCTTTCCTGAAGAAAAAAAGCGAGACCGAATATACACAAAACAATCCCACCCCTTCTTGTCCGAATACCACACCTCCTCCTGTTCATACAGATAGAGTGCATCATGTATGTGGCATTTTCATGAAATGGATAGATAATTACAACATAAATAAGGATATGAACAGACAAAATGAAAAAGAAACAAACAAAGCCTTCGAATAAGATATTTAATTCGTTATCATTGCTACAATAATCGATTCTTAGCAGTATGTCCTCGATAGCGTAGACCGCTGTACGGTAAACCACATGTACCTTACTAGTGGTCTACTTTGGGAAGCCATAATCGTCAAAATGTGGACATTTACACACAATTCAATGGCCGTTTAATTCAACATGAAATCATTTGATGCTGTGTATCACTTCACATTTTTCGATGAATCGTTTAAGTCTTCATCGTACCTACTTGTATTTTATTGTATTGCATTAGTTTTTTGTCAAATGGTTTGTCATTGCACTGAATGATTTCTATTTGCGTCTTATGGTTTGAAATTCTACACCGTATCATTTCACTTCGAACCGTATTAATTCACTTTTTAACAAATGAACAAAGTTTACACGTCGCATCAAATGACTTCATGATGAATTAAACGGCCTGTCATTGAATGGTTTGTAAATAATCACATTTTGACTGTTATGGCTTCCCATACTCTACGCTATCGAGGACATACCGTTAGGAATCGATTATTCACTATTTACCGTAGCCTTGTTCCCTGGCCTCCCACAATGCTCTCTGTCCAGTGCAGAGCATTATGGGAGGCCAGTGCAGAGCATTGTGGGAGGCCAGGGAACCAGGCTATATTTACCTGTGCCCGGTTACATACCAATGACGAGGCAAATAAGGTTTCTACTTTTTTCTTCTATGTTTTATTTTGCAATGTCTATGTACTAGGTTACTGGTTTATAAAGGTTCAAGGCAATCCTACATAAAATCTTACAAATGTGCATATAACAATATTGCAATAAGTCTAAAAAGACCCTTCAGCAACTTAAAACACTTAATTTCTCGTATTGGACAGTGTAAATATTGTTTATAAATCTTATATGAAATACATTACTCACCTGATAAAGTAAATAATGAGATTAAATGTTAATTACCCCTTAACCCGTTAAGCACGACTATAATAGCCTTTGAGTCAATTGTAAACCCAGATCAGAGTAACTCGCAGGCTGATTAGGGTTTACAATGCCCGCTGCTGATCAGTCATTCCCCCCCAACCCCCCCCCCCAAAAAAAAAAAAGATAACACCCCTTTGTCTCATAAATGGAATAGTCTTAATTCAAAGAAAGGACAGTCCATTATATACATGTAGCGGGTTAAGGGTTAATCAAACAATAATACCATCCATATGACAGGTACCATAATACATCACAAATAAGAAGCCGTGATATATATACTGAAAAGAAAAAGAAACGCATAATGGGTTTTTCCGCTATATATTGTATGTTTAATATGCTACTGCTAATCGAACACACCAATGGTAACCCCTTTAAAGTTTCATTATCGACTGAAAGCGCATTTGGCTCAACCAGATGAGCAAACTTAGACTTTAAACGTTGCAGTCTCTTAACATTAAACACACTACTGAAATGGCTTGACTTGTTCAATCGAATACTTAGATTAAAAGGTCTACTACATGACAGAGTTGTCCTTTCTGTAATTAGTTTAGTCCCTTTTTTATACAAAACACGTTGACATGTATCTGGAATATTACGTGGAATTAGGTGAATATAATAGTGTAGTACACGCACTGTTTTGATTATGCATTTCTTTTTCCTTTCAGTATATATGTATAAGTTCAGTGACCACATTAAACCAAACACGTAAAATACCTTGACCAATCTAGGTACAGGCGCTATCAGTAATAAATAAAATGACTCACTGCTGGGGGTGGTGTGGGGCAACCAAATGTTTGTCAATGTCACGGTTACAAAAGCACTCACTGCGATGTACATAGGATCACATAGGGGTCGTAGCGTCAATATACATAATGTAATTCAAAATACGCACTGACATTAATAAGTATGTTATAATTATAAAATTATAAAAAAAAAGGTGGGTTTATCTACAAACATACTTTGGAAATATGTATTGGTTTTAAAAACTGATTTTCATGGTGGACTTTGTCATAACCGCCTCCTACCATGTCAAAATAGTGATAGGAGGCGCCTTTGCATTTTTAATACAATTCAGTTATATATATCACTCATTCGAATAGGTGATATCACAGATTTAAACTTTAATGAGTGATATCACCTATTCGAATCAGTGCTATCACCTATTCGAATCAGTGAGTCAGTGATATCACTGATTCGAATAAGTGATATCACTGTATAGGTGATATCATTGATTCAAAACGAAAGGGTCAATTACTGACTGGATAATATCACCTATTTGAATCAATGATATAAACGAAAGGGTGATATCCCCTATTAAATGGGTGATATCACCTATTCGAATCAAACAATATCACCCTTTCGTTTTGAATATCACTGATTCAAATAGGTGATATCACACATTCAATAGGTGATATCACCCTTTCGTTTTTAATCAGTGATATCACCTATTTGAATCAGTGATATCACCTATTCGCTTTTACAACAAGAAAAATACGGACTCCCCCCCCCCCACCCCCCCCCCCCCCCCCCCCCCCCCCCCCCCCCCCCCCACCCCACCCACTCCCAATCCCACCAAGAGTACTTATGAAGGAGAACGTTATACGTCCCTTTTATTGTATATACTGAGCAAAAATAAAAAAGTTTCTTTCCCTTATTATATAGACAGCAAAACAGGAAGTAATAAATGATGTATAAAGTATAATTAGACACCACCAATAGTCCAAACAAAAGATTTTTTTAAAAGTTCAGTACACAATGGAGTTATCCCATTTTTCCTTAAACCATGCATTTTTGGTAAAAACACATAAAATCTACAAACATTACCTCAATTTGTCCAATTTCGAAATATTTTGATTATCAAAATTAATTCATCAAATTACCTCACGTTAAGGTTTCCAACGCATCCATAAAAGAGTATTGCTTGGCACATTTTGAAACTGTTTAAAGGAATATTTCGTACTAAGTGAAGTGTGCTTATGGACATCAAACATGTTTAATTAAAGTGTTGTTTAAGCTGTCCTACACCCTAAAAACTGGCCTATGGGAATACCAGCAAAATTAAGGTGTTTTTTGGTGAGTATAGTATTGCTAACGGTTAGTAGTAATAATTAAATAATAACTGTCCACTGTGTTTCTCAGTGTAATTGGTGGAGGTGGGTTTATCTACAATTTGAATGACGGTATATTAAACAATAGAAAAGGCATAGAAAATGAAATTATAATGTTTCATTTGTTAAAAAAAATGTTTTGTTTTGATTTTCCTTGGGGATTGGGGTGAGGTGGGGTGAGGTGGGGAGGCAGAAGTACCACACCTTCTGGATTGGGCCCTCTAGGGGCTAGGATTCGTAGGGGATATACCCCTTTCGCTGTGTGGAGGAGAGGGACAATGTTCGCATCTATTGCTGCAAGAGCTGATGCGACCACAACATGAACGCCGGCCATTATATGCCGATGACGAAGAAGCCCGCCACATGTTGCAATAGATTGTGAGGGTCCGTCTAATTTGTTACACGGACCCTCATTTATATAGAGGTAATTTCTGAATTGGTTCGCTGATATCACTGATTCAAAATGATTGGGTGATATCACTTATTGAATGGGTGATATCACCTGTACGAAACAGTGATATCACCTTTTTGAATGGGTGATATCACTCATTCGTTTTGAATAAGTGATATCACTGATTCGAATCAGTGATATCGTTGATTCGAACATGTGATATCACCCATTCAATAGGTGATACCACGCATTCAGAATTAATCGGTGATATCTGAATGCGTGATACCACCTATTCGAATCAGTGATGTCACCGATTCGTATAGTTGATATCACCAAATGGTATTAAATATGTATAATACAAATACAATAATGAAAATACACTAACTTGCAGTTCTGTAGGTGTGCGTACTTCAAGCGTAATTTCCGTGTAGCCACGGCCGCATATATTTGGCATGTGCTAAAAAGCTGATTGTAGTGGTGGAGTAGAGTAGTGGAGTGGAGTGGAGAGGTGGAGTGGAGTTTATATACTCCAAAATGTGGAGTCGACTCCCAAATATTAAATCAATTAAATAATGACTGTATGGGTAGACTTCAAAACACAACAAAAATGATGTATACAGTGTCAAAAAGGTTAAGTGAAAAAAGTACTGACTTTGTTGTGTTTCTTGGTTATACCCCTGTTATACATGTATACCCTTCATGTATAACTTCATACAAATATATTTGTATTAACTTGATACTTTCCGGTAAAAACAGAATAATAAGCATCTAATTCGAATAAACTTCATGATTCGGTAGGTGGAGTTAATACATTTCGGTAGGTGGAGCTAAATATGTGCACGCATTCGGTGTGGTAGGTGGAGCTAATTGTGCATGCATCCGGTGTACCTCAATAGAAAGCTATTCCGCAGTCTGAACAATCACTGACGATATTTATTTTTCTTGCACGTATTTATCGTTACCAACCTCCCAAGGTACTTTAGTGTTGGTACTATAACAATGAGAAAATAATATAAATAATGTAAATTTAAGAATTGATTCGCAAATTTTCAGCGTTTATGCGGTTTTGAACAATGGTAGTGAATGTCAAATTTACCAAAACGGCACGTTCATTACCGACGTTCAAAACCGCATCAACATCGAAAATTTGCAAATCAATTTTCACAAGATAATATACATTCATGTTGTGACACATTTTAATTTAAAGATAATGAGGAAATGTCCTGAAAAAATAAAGATCCTGGTAACATGTAGTTAAAACAACATGACATTGAGATAAACACCCCAGTTTCAAATACAACTCGCCCCGTGTGGTTGCCAGGGTAGAATACAACCACTGCAATCTCACAAACACACAGTCACATGCAAAGGGGTAGGACACTCTTGGTTTATATAATCTACGCTATATGTGAGAAACTAAGTCAAGACTCCCAACATTGATACCACTAGAAAAGTAGCATCAGTCGTATGACACTTTTGTTTTATTCCAAAACTACAGTAATTTGGTGTTTGGAGTGTGAGTACTTGCATTCGTAATTTCAGTGGGGCTTCCTACCGGTTACCGATCTGCCTGAGATTCTAATATGTTTTATCAGAATTGTTCCGGAATGTGCAATAGCATTACATGATATATAAACCAGACCATATACACTTTGTGAACGTCATTTAATTATTTTGACACGTGAAATATAATCAATTGTTGTTTGCTTCATGTCATGAGTAAACAAGTCTTGATAACTTGGGACATTAAAGCTATTTGGAGGTAATGAACGTTATACAAATTGAAAATGAACCTAGTATACATTTTCTAAAATCACCAACAGATTTGTGCTTGATTCAAACACATTGACAATTGACTGACACAAACAGATTATAATTAGAAGTTATGTACCTCACCTCAAGGTCTCCATAAAGAAAATCAATTGAGAAGGCATCACAAATTTGATGATTTTTGTTACAGACTCCTGTAAATGACCCTTTGGCCAGACCTAAACTAGTCACAAGGGACCAATTAATCTTAGGCCAAGCCAGTACAGGCTAGTTAAGCCAAGCCATGTTTCAGTGTATGCCATCTAGTAGGATAAACATAAACAATAATTGGCCTTGTTCCCGGATCCCAAAATTAGGCGATAAAGAGACACGCGGCAAACTTCATGTTGTTATTAATCATCAATATTATGTCTCCATTTATTAATCCAGTGTCATATTGACGTTAAATCTGCTGGCATATAATTCAGTACATGTTGGAGTTTACATTTAATCTTCTGATTCCATCATAGGTTTAAATATAACTTTGTTTCCATATAATCACACGTTAATAATATATAAACAATCATCTGCGTTATAGTTGAACTTTAGTTCTGGTCCCAGTAAAATTGTTTAAATCGATAGTATTTCTTACTATGCATGAACACTGGTCGAAATTCGAGGACCAAATTATACTTCAGCCATCCTGTCCTGTCGGACGTTGGTCTTAAATCATTGACCCCGATTGACCCGAAAATGACTGAGATCTAGAACAGTAGCGGATCTATCGTGGGGGACAGGGTGATAAATTAATAATGGGCTCAAAGTTTTATTTTGGTTTTGGTTTACAAACACCTCACCGCCCTCGCTCTTTTCCCGCTTCTCGACCCCCTCCTCCCACCTACCCCACCCCCACCACCACCCCAACCCTACACACACACATTTAACTATCTTTTTGGAAAAACGTCACATTATGTGTAGTGTTGGAGAATTTTATGTGCAGTTTATTGATTTTAGAGCGTCTTTGTTTTTTCAATGTCAAGAGTCATTTTAGTAGCGTGTATATACATAGGGTGAGGGGGTCAACACTCTCCCCTCCCCACACCCTTCCCTCACACACGTGTGTGTGTGTGTGTGTAATTCTAAGGTTTATAGTCCGTCCGCCAACGAACACGTCAAGGTATACCTGACGCGATGGGCACAATAGAGTCTCATCTCGGCTCCTACGCATATTTAGTGTATATATAGCCTCTTTATAGGATACGCTGTAACCTTTAAAGAGCGTTTACCAGTAGCAAATTATTCAAGAATATAGCCTATATTTGAAATACTGTGACTCAGAGTCGTCTGCTTGGTTTAAAAAGTGGGTTAAACACTAAAAAATAATGGAAATTCACGAACCTGTTCAGCATGCAGTCTCCTCGTGTAATCTACTAGAGGTCACTGTTTGGCTGACATGGTAGGCACATGGACGATTAATAATACATAAGGGAGACAATCAGTGTATGCCGTAACCAGTACATGTTATTGCAGGAGTTATGCAGTAACTATAGGTCAGCAGCAGTTTGTAGCATGCGCGGATCTAGAATTCCAGATTAGACGGTCCAGAATTAAAAAAGTTAATTGACATCCAAACAGTAAATGCTCTCAGCCCCTCGTGTACTTGTTACAAAAGTAAACAAGACCTGAGGGGCAGCTCAAGCCCACGTGACAACGGTGACCGTATCCTTGCGGCGCTTGATGCGTTGATTTTATCCTGGCCGAATCAACATCGCATCTTAATGGTCATATACCACTATTGCATTTCCCATACGTCCATTATGGCCTTTTGGCCTACAACCCCTATTCCTATATCCGTATGGATGATAAACCTAACTTTTTAAAGAACTATCTTAGAGACACTCAAAAATGACCAGCAAATTGGGGATAATCTGATGCTTTCAGCCTCAAATAGATCACTGAAGGTGGCCAACCCCAGAATGGCAGTAAAGAAATTTTATTTTTTTTGCAAATATACTCTCAGTAAAATTGTATCCATAAAAATGCAAATTTCAGTCAAAATATCCTAAATCAACATGTTTTTATGATGGAAACATAATATTTTGATGTTTTATGGGGATTTGTTATGATTTGGGTAATTTAATCCAATCAGAATCCACCTTACAATCTGGCTATATGCCCTAATAGACCCTATACTTTTTTCAACCAATCAAAAGCCCCAAATCAATAGTGGTATCTGACCTAAAGTGATCATACCCATGGAGTCACAGAATACAAACGACAAAAATGAAGAATTACAGGCGTAAGTAAAACAAAAAACGATACCGTTCAAGAAACACCTATACAGCTTAGTTAATTATACATGTATATGCAATAAATATGCGACAATTTTGAAAGGACTTTTAAAAATAGAGGAAACAAAAAGGCTGCGTCTTTTAAACCCTATTTCAATAACATGTTTGATGTGAAATCACTTCAGTTGGCCAAAAGCTTTGCATCTAATTTCGAGTTTGTCATTCCCTAGCTACATTAGACATGCTTGAATGACAAACAGTACAGTATGCTTTTAACTTGTATTTTAATGGAAACAAATGAGAAGGTCAATCGTGTACGGCAACGCGTCCCATAATAATTTTCACAGTTGCGTTATAAGACCGGCACCGTATGCTGAGGTAAGAAAACAGCGCATCCTTCATATATTAAGAAATATAAGTGAAAAGAGAGAGAGAGAGAGAGAGAGAGAGAGAGAGAGAGACTTATAAAATGTAAGCGAGCGTATCTTATACATACTGTATTACAAAATAATTTATTGTGGTATTTTCCAGTTCGTCTCTTCATTTTATTTCAGAACCAAACGCAGTAGGAAGCGAAAGTCGTCATCGTTATGGCAACACAAACCCAATCAAAAGAAATCGTGTAGTGGGCTGTGTGTTGAACAAATCACCAGTAATGCCAGTACTTTTGAAGGACGGACACGAACAGTAAACTATTAAGCCAGTGTCTTTTAAAGGCTCCGAAACAAACAAAGACGGTACAAAATCGCAAAAGGTAGAACATGGTTAGTTAAGAACAGTTTAAACGAACAACTGATAGAGGAAATGAACGGTCTCGTTCCATTAGTGTTGAGAAAAATGCAGAATGCTGGATACCTGTATGACTTTTGCAATTTCATCAGGTTAATTAGCAGCGATAAGTTTCCATTGCGCAACATCGCCTTTTTATTACTTCTTGATGTGGTCAGGTCATCAAAACATGCGAACTAAAATATTCAGCAGACATTTTGAAATTTTGAAAAGTGATTTACCGTCTGGTCATGGCAATGTTTTAAGGTTTATGTCCGGAGCAAAGTCAAAAGGGGAGGCACATCGTGCTGGTGGTGAGAATAATGATCCACACTCTACGTCAATAAACTTTGTCGTGCAGAACAAAACAACTGTATCGAATTTCACTGCAGTTGATTCGGACATACCAAATGAAGTAAACACCGGAGTCATTAAACAAGCTATTGAAAGTCGTCCCACGTGTCAAAGCTTTGTTTTAAGAGCTGATGGAAAGAAATTAGCACCAGACTAGTCATCAGATAAAGGGGATATTGACTTGTTCGGCTTCGAGGAAGGCGAAACCCTAGCAAAGACCCGGGAACGTCTTCGCAGCGAATTGTTTGAAGTGAAATCAATGGTGGAAGCATGGCTGGCATTCATCCTTGCTGATAAGCGGAATAGCCTCGAAAAAATGCTGCTGGTTGTATCAGTCCGAATAAAAGATCTAAGGACCATTTTTGTTTCGCATACCCTAGCTCTGAAGAAATTCGAAAAGGAGGCAGGCAACGACTGACGTAATTCAAGATTCGTGTACACAATACGCAGTGTTCAATCAAAAACTTATAAAATTCGAGCTGTGATCAAAAGACTTGCTTAGTTCAAGGCCGATGACTTGATTTTACTGGTCCGATCCAGCTGGATTTTGAACTTGTCCGGGATTGTATCGATATTAACAATGTGGCAAAATGTGGTGAAGATGAAATAATAAATGAAGGTGCTAGAGTGTTCACAAGGCAGGAAATGGCATTGTTTAGCAAATCAAGGGCCATACATCTGGTTTTACTGATCCTGTCTAGCTGGCTGGTTTTCTAACCTGTCCGAGCCTTCATTGAATGATAGTAACAATCTGTGTAAGTTAGATAAAGATCAAATAATAAATGAAAGTGCTAGAGTGTAAACAAAACAGAAAATGGCAATTTTCAGTAAAACAAGACCACAACTCTTTACCGAGCTGACTGGTTTTCGAACTCATCCGAGCTGTCTTGGATATACAGAAAGACACTGACAAAGTTTGGTAAAGATCAAAAAAAAGAAAACCATATCACGCAAACAAACCAAAAGTTAACGGAAGTCAGACGACGAACGGCCGACGGACAACTCGCCAGAAGAGCTAATAATTGCAATAAATTGTTCTTGATTTTATTATCCAGACTGGCTGCACGAAACTAAAATCTTATTATTTACTCTGTTTTATTATTAATATTTGCATTGATGCTTTTGATATTAGCAATAGGCAAATTAACACTTATCGATGGGGTTCAATATATATATATATATATATATAAAAAAACGTCTCAATAATTTATGCAGTTTATTCTTGATATATTTATTTTGTCATTTATATCAAAATGCTACCTTAAATCACATATTGTTTTAAAATGCAGACTTAAATCTTTCTTGTCGTGCCCTTAATGGTGTATTCTCTTACTGCTCTGGCTTCTGCCAAGTCATTGAGTACCTTCATTCTGGCTTTCTAGGCTATTTTTTTTTTGTATTATATTTACACGAGCATATTTGTGTTTTACTTATATTGCCTATTGATGCTGCCTTGTTGGTTAGATATTAGATCATGGCGGGGATTTCTTTATTTACACTGTCCTGTTTTAATGGGATGACAGTAGGGTAAGTGTGAGGTTTGGTGCACCCTGGAACCGGTTTAAACCCCCAGTGGCCTACTTTGCCACTGACCGTTCCAAGGTGGTAGCCCTATTGCCAACCCTTTTGTGTTTGTGATTTCGTTTGCATTTTTTATTACTTTTGCCTTTTCGTTTGTCTGTTTGCGTGTTTGTTTTTGTGTTTTGTGGTTGACTGTCGTCCTTGAATGCTTTTTTCCCTGTCCGATATTTTTATCCTTCCTTAAACAAAAAGCAAGTTTCATGTTATTGACAATAAACTGAATGCTGCAAATTCCAAACGTTACATTATAAAGTTTATATACATTCTAGTAATAGATAGGTATCTACATCGTTTCTATTAATTGTTCGAGCTTGTTGTAATTTAGTACCTAGTGTTTTATTTGATATTATATGTCGGTCATAATATAGAGTTTAATTAACATTGTTGAAGTGTTACGGGAAATAATTCCCGAGTGAGAAAGATTCTTGCGATATAGAAACGAGTGCGAATTATTTTCCGTATCACGACAAAAATGTTAATTAAACTATATAATATATATTCTGTGATGAATTTCTTTCCAATCGTCTTTTGACACAAGTATTCCTTCTTCTGTCACTCCTTTGGCGACAGCGCGGAGTAATATCATGACGTCAATTCGTGACGTAATATAGTGACGTCTATATCGTTTTAGTTCATAACATTTTGCTACTGTGCTATCTTGCCCACTAGGCGAGATAGCACAGTAGATGAAGGGATATGTTAAAGATTTTCTCAAACTGGGAAATTTCTATAATTCATCACAGAATATATAATATACCCAGTTATCCATCTTTAAGTGCCAAACAGCATCCCAGTAGGATCCCCTACTTTCAGAAAATAAAAAGGCAGATTTCTGGCATACAGGATATATAAAATGCCAAGTAAATGGCAATTGATGAGAATTGATCACACAACATGTGACTTAACTCAGCCACGGGGTCATCGTATGGCGTAAATTAAAACACTGTTCCTCTGAAGCCCCTTATATTGCAGACTGAAGAAGTTACGTTTCCGTACTCTGTATAAGCATAGTATTTACAGGGCCTCATTTGATCAGCATCTGTGGACGCTAATAGTGAATGAAACCGCAGCACTCTATGCCAAAGGTGACTTGAAGAAACCGAATCGACTCCCTGAAAACTGTGGAAATTAAAACAAAACTAAAGGAGTATATATACACAAGCAAGCGAGGTTCCGTCTTTGATTGGTACGTGCTCAAACCTGTCCCAGACTAATGGTATTTATCCTTACGTATTTCTAGTTCATACCGAACAGGAACGTGTTTGTTACGTAGAGGTACTATGTCGGATATAAGCTCAGCGCTAACAAAAGCATACGAACTGTGCCGAAAGACGGTCACTGAGGTGCTTGTATGGTTTCTGAGCGGCACAGATCGTAAATGGAATCCTGAAATTCCCCCATTCCATCCCGGTTGCGTATGCAATGAAAGGGTACAGCCTGGGGATAAAGTCAATGAGACAAATGCACAATCATATATTAAATGCGTGCTATGACAACGGTGTAGACGTCGTGCGCAGTTGCTTTGACGGCCAGTGGATAAAAGTGGCCACCCGAGATGAAAACGACTGTCCATTGACTCACAGGTAATTGTATCTTTTAATATTTGCCTTCTGTTACAGTGAAATGTTAATGTTGTTATTCTGCGGTCAATAAAACCTATAATTGTTTTCAAACGCACACTATACACCATCGTGTGCAGAAACGAATTTCCTATCCAACAATACCTTTCTTCCTATGATCCCTGGTAAATTCGCTGAGATATCCGAGTTCAAAGTCACCAAAGTGCAATTTCAATTTTTGCTGGTCGAAATGAATTTTACCGAAATCAGGTTTCTGTTAATTTCGGCGCAGTATTCCAGCTTCAAATCGCAATCAATTCACTAACGTAAAGCACCGATCCGTTAATAAATATATATTTTATCAGTTTGCATAGTCCGTATCAGAAAAAGGCACATATTTCGGCACTAGCAGACTTTACAAATGAAACCGCCATTTTGAACTGATTTACGGGGCCGAATTACGTCATAATGCTAAATCCCGCAGCTATATCACCCCAAAGCTTACACCTTTTCAAAAGTAATATTTTATGCCCCCAAAAAAACATTATTTTCTTATCATTAATAATAAAATAATAGTGTTATGGATAAGCACAAAGTATTCTCTAATGTATTCAAGAATAATTTTAAAATAGCACATGGGTCATAAATTGAAACTGTTGCGATCCACCCTAGAACCATTATACACTTACAGGGCAGGAACAGATGGATACAACAATCGAACCAGCATCGGCCCCGTGGTCCGTCCCCACCCCTAGGGACATTACCCCTGGGTCATAACTTGGAAACCTTTGAGATCTCCACCGTATAACCATATATAACCTTATTGGGCATGAACAAACTGATACAACCATCCAACAACCAACGACCCCGGCGTCGCGCGGTCCGTACCCATCCCCGGGGAAATTGCCACTGAGTCATTACTATTTCCGTTGACATTCATCACCTAGAAACCGTTGACATCCACCACCATGAAACCGTTGACATTCACCACCATGAAACCGTTGACATCCACCACCATGAAACCGTTGACATTCACCACCATGAAACCGTTGACATTCACCACCATGAAACCGTTGACATCCACCACCATGAAACCGTTGACATCCACCACCATGAAACCGTTGACATTCACCACCATGAAACCGTTGACATTCACCACCATGAAACCGTTGACATCCACCACCATGAAACCGTTTGACATCCACCACCATGAAACCGTTGACATCCACCACCATATAACCCTTATTCACTTATGAAACCGTTGACACCCACCACCATCTAACCATTATTCACTTATGAAACCGTTGACATCCACCACCATATAACCATTATTCACTTATGAAACCGTTGACATCCACCACCATATAACCCTTATTCACTTATGAAACCGTTGACACCCACCATCATATAACCATTATTCACTTAATGGGCATGAACAGACGGATACACTCGTTCAACCAGAATAGGCCCTGGGGTCTATCCGTACCCCTGGGTCATAACATAACACGTTATTGCCGGAGTGTGAATTTGCGATGGAGCGCCATCAACTGCGTGATGTCGTTCTGAAATGTTAAACTTGTTTGACATTGTTTTTTCATCATTACGAGATTCATCAGGTTAGCGATTCGGTGCCATTTTGGCCCTCTAGTTTAGATCATGGAAACTTTGTTTTCCACTTTATTCCACCAAATGTTTGAAGCCGGTAGAGCGATACCGGCCCTATTGGGACTCTTGCTTGTTTAACGTGTCCATGATATATTTCTCACACTTATCAGAGATCAAGTTGGAATCTGTAGTTAGTATTGAATCAAATAAATGTCAAGAAAAAAATCGCCTTCAAGCTACACTCTCTATTCTTAAATCGCACCCCTCTTTGTAGGAGTGTCTAAATTTGTAATGTCAGGTTCGGATATTAAGTGATCAAATTGAACGGCATCATTTAGTTAACAACAATAAAGACTAGTGTTGTCTGTAACAACGCTAAAGGTAACAATTCCGCTAAAGGTAACAACCGCCGCTAAAGGTAACAATTTTGCTAAGGGTAACAACCGCCGTTAAAGGTAACAATTCCGCTAAAGATAACAACCGCCGCTAAAGGTAACAATTCCGCTAAGGGTAACAACCGCCGCTAAAGGTAAAACTTTCGTTAAAGGTAACAACCGCCAATAAAGGTAATAATTTCAACGCTATAGGTAACAACCTCCGCTAAAGGTAACAATCACATCTTCCGCTAAAGGTAACAAGGTTAACGATAAAGGTAGCAACTTTTTTCAACATCTACCCAATGAAACTTGAGTAAACGGGTTCGTTTTAGTTACTGTGGCACCTGTGGCGTAAGCGCTATTACTTTTAGCGGTACAGGCAATTGTTACCTTTAGCAGAGGTTGTTACCTTTAACGTTGAAATTGTTACCTTTAGCGGCGGTTGTTACCTTTAGCGGAATTGTTACCATTAACGTTGTTACATAGCACATACCTGTATGTCAGAAACACTCCGAGTTGTCCCGTTTTCCAGACCAAACATAAATAATAATTCAACGAAAGGGAACATGCGGCTTAATTATTGCATGTGCACATTTCATATGCAACTAAAGCACATTATCACAGTTTTCTTTTGTATTTGGACTGGCATAAATTATTATTCAAGATCGCTTCCGGTCCCTATAAGTGATCACACTTTTGTTGCTGTTTTTCCCCAATTCTGATTTAAGTATTTGGAAATTTAACAGGGGTTTTAGAACTTGCTGGCATCTGAATTCACCGTTACGTGAAAACACTCCTCAAATGTATATATGGTAAATTGGCGTCACTAGCTTAAAAACAAAACGTGTAGATATGTCACTGGCTCAATATTCCCAATTCTTCATATTTCAGCTCCACATACTTCGTCTGTGACACTGGGACATTATCTAGGAGGTGGTCAGATGTATAGGAGCCAATATAAATGCTTAGTCTGCGACACGGGGTCGTCAACGGGGTCGTCTACCAGGCGCGAGTCACAGATATATGAGCCTATATAAATGCCTCGTCTGTGAGACGGGGTCGTTAACCAAGCGGGGGTCACATATATAGGAGCCTGTATAAATGCCTCGTCTGTGAGACGGGATCGTTAACCAAGCGGGAGTCACAGATAATGGAGCCTATATAAATGCATCGTCTGTGAGACGGGGTCGTTAACCAAGCGGAGGTCACAGATATAGGAGCCTGTATAAATGCCTCGTCTGTGAGACGGGATCGTTAACCAAGCTGGTGTCACAGATATAGGAGGCTATATAATGACTCTACTGTGATACGGGGTCGTTAACCAAGCGGGGTCACAGATATAGGAGCCTGTATAAATGCCTCTTCTGTGAGACGTGATCGTTAACCAAGCGGATGTCACAGATATAGGTGGCTATATAAATGCCTCGTTTGTGAGACGGGGTCGATAACCAGGCGGTGGTCACAGATATAGGAGCTTATATAAATGCCTCGTCTGTGAGACGTGGTCGTTAACCAAGCGGAGGTCACAGGTATAGGAGCCTATATAAATGCCTCGTCTGTGAGACGGGGTCGTCTACCAGGCGCGAGTCACAGATATATGAGCCTATATAAATGCCTCGTCTGTGAGACGGGGTCGTTAACCAAGCGGGGGTCACATATATAGGAGCCTGTATAAATGCCTCGTCTGTGAGACGGGATCGTTAACCAAGCGGACGTCACAGATATAGGAGCCTGTATAAATGCCTCGTCTGTGAGACGGGATCGTTAACCAAGCTGGTGTCACAGATATAGGAGGCTATATAAATGACTCTACTGTGATACGGGGTCGTTAACCAAGCGGGGTCACAGATATAGGAGCCTGTATAAATGCCTCTTCTGTGAGACGTTATCGTTAACCAAGCGGATGTCACAGATATAGGTGGCTATATAAATGCCTCGTTTGTGAGACGGGGTCGATAACCAGGCGGGGGTCACAGATATAGGAGCTTATATAAATGCCTCGTCTGTGAGACGTGGTCGTTAACCAAGCGGAGGTCACAGGTATAGGAGCCTATATAAATGCCTCGTCTGTGAGACGGGATCGTTAACCAAGCGGGAGTCACAGATATAGGAGCCTATATAAATGCATCTTCTGTGAGACGGGGTCGTTAACCAAGCGAGGTCACAGCTATAGGAGCCTGTATAAATGCCTCGTCTGTGAGACGGGATCGTTAACCAAGCTGGTGTCACAGAAATAGGAGGCTATATAAATGACTCTTCTGTATGACGGGGTCGTTAACCAAGCGGGGTCACAGATATAGGAGCCTGTATAAATGCTTCTTCTGTGAGACGTGATCGTTAACCAAGCGGATGTAACAGATATAGGTGGCTATATAAATTCCTCGTCTGTGAGACGGGGTCGATAACCAGGCGGGGATCACATATATAGGAGCTTATATAAATGCCTCGTCTGTGAGACGTGGTCGTTAACCAAGCGGAGGTCACAGGTATAGGAGCCTATATAAATGCCTCGTCTGCAAGATGGGGTCTTTAACTTGAAAGAACATGTTCTAGACGAAACTTCAACTTCGTACAGGCACGAAGAAGGCCTTTTATGGACCCGACAGAGACGGGTCCGGCACATTGAATTTTGTTTTATTACTTTTGCCTTCTCGTTTGTCTGTTTGCGTGTTTGTGTTTTGTGGTTGACTATCGTCCTTGAATGCTGCTTTCC
Organism: Cyrtodaria siliqua; assembly: GCA_037043455.1. NCBI lineage: Eukaryota > Metazoa > Mollusca > Bivalvia > Adapedonta > Hiatellidae > Cyrtodaria > Cyrtodaria siliqua. The sequence goes on from JAWPHD010006587.1 coordinate 96,005, forward strand.
CTGTCCTCCGATATTTTTATCTTTCTTTGGAGAATTTACAGAATATGTTTGGGATAAAAAACGTTCCGCCAGATTGTCACAAATTCTGAAGTCATTTTCAAATACTACAAAAGATGAGATTTTTTTTGCCGACTTTCAACAATGGTCTATGCGGAAGCTCAGATGCTCTAACGACTATTATCAAAATTGAAATGGATAAAGTTAGCTTAGACGACTCCAACTTCGGACGGTTTGAGGGTCAGTTTAAGCAGGTATACAGCGATGCTGACTCGGAGGAGCTCGACAAGTGCAGTCGCAATCGATGGAACAAATTCGCGACTTTCAGAAGAAAGGAAAACACCGGTTCCGTAGTGATGCAAACCATTAGAGCTATGGTACAAGGTGACGATATGAACTGACTTCTTAAGATGATTGATCATTATCACATTCATACACACTGTTAAACTTGGTAACACATATATCAAAAGAGTTTATGGCACTATCATTTTGCAACGCACTGCATGTTTAGTGGACCATTTACAGATCGCTACAATGTTTTAATATTTATGATTTTTTTCCTAAATCCGGCAAGGGATGGTAACGCCTAATGTTTGTTTGACTTAATATTGTCTTATCTTGCCCTTCACGGTTCATTCTCTTGTTGTTTTGGCGTCTGACAAGTGTTTGCTTTGTGGCTTTATATGCCCTTTAATATTCATATATATAAGATCATGTTGTGCTATACTTATATTGCCTATTAATTGCTATTAATGATGCCTAGTTGATTAGGGATATAGCCTGGTGGGAGTTTATTTATTTACAATGTCCCATTTTATTTGAATGCAAAAATAGTAGAGGGTACGAGTGAGGTTTGTTACACTCTAGAACCTGGTTTAACACACAGTGACCATTATCTCACTGAACATTCCAAGGAGGTACCCACACTGTCACTGACCATTCCAAGGAGGAACCCATATGTTCAACACTTCTGAATTTGTCATTTCGCATACTTTGCTTCTATCCTTGTGATGGGTGTTTGTTTCAAATACGTGTCTTTGGTTGAATAACTATGTTCTGTGAATGTTACATTGCCTTCTCGACTTTTATACCATAATTTGTTTCCGACTCGAAATAGTATATGGATTCAATTTAGTTAGTATATATTTCAAGGTAAACCAAAAGTGTTTTTTGCACGATACGAGAAGTTGGGTCCCCGACTACATTTTTCAGTAAAATAAGGGCCATAACTCTGGTGTTACTCATCTGATTTTGCTAGTTTTCAAACTCTTTCTTAGCTTCCATTGATATAAAGACACTGAAAAGTTTGGTAGATATCAAATTAAAAATGAAGACCATATCGCGTAAACAAGCCAAAGGTTCACGGACGACGGACGGACGGACGACGAACAATTTGTCATCCCATAAGCCTGCTGGCCTGCTAGAAAATGAAAGTGAACAAAATGGGTAATATATTTTCATACAATAGTCTATAGTTGTTTTTGACATAAGTCGAAAGACAGATTGAATACTAGTAATTGTTTCATAAAGGAGGCAGAGTATGCATACATCATATATATACTACTCAAGGTTTGCTTAAGCACCAAAACTTTTTGTGCCTTATTTTTGAATCAAAGTAGCGAAACTGTATTTTGTAGTGTGACATGCAAAACTATACAAAAAAAATTCTTATCACATTTTGACAATAAAAAAATGAATATCGCAAAAATAATCGTAAAAGCAAAATTAAGTGTTGAGTTTTAAACTGTTGATTAAACCAGCCACAGTAAAATGTCGTATTGACATATTGGTGCTTAGCAAACTTTGAGTTATATATATATCAATTAGAGTATTCTTACCTCCCTTTAATCACTGGATCGAATAGAGGTTTGTTAATAATGTAATACTTAGGACTACCAGCACTTATCACATTAGCATCAATTGAATTGAATTGGGGTTTTAAGGCGCACCAACACATGAAAGGTTATATGGCGCCTAACAGGAATGAACATGCCAGGCTCATCCTCCATGTACACCCTTAGCATCAAAAAGGATGGTTACTGAACAAATTTCCTAATTACTCGCTATTGTATTTTAACTAATTATCTTATTTTAAATATAGTTTAGAATAGTTGTGTGATAAGTATTTTGTTTTGACCAATAGGTTCTAAAACATTTTTTTTTTTATTAAATTGTTACATATTTTGAGAGTTACCCTCCATTTATATGAAAACACAATATGTGCTGATAAAACATATTACACGAATCGAAGTCCGCTTAAAGATATCAAATTCTTAAAATTGGTAGGAAATAATATTTAAAAAAACCACACATAAACATCGCAGATGTTCCGTCTATAATAACATGAAACACGGATAATCCTTAAGTACCTCCCTTTTAATTGATTATCGTTTGAAATTCAAGTAACTGTCATTCAAAGTTAACATTATGTACCTCGAACATATCGCAAACGATTTTGCAAACGCATTTGTAGTGGCAATGCTAGTAAAACTTGATGTCATCATAATTTTATTTGGCATATTTCAGAATTAGGAACATCGAAAGCTGCACTAATTTGAAGTACTTAACAAATCCTTGTATATAGTTATCATTTATATCTAAGAAAATACATTGACTTGAAATCTTAAAACTGTGTTCATGCAATCAGAGCAGACGATTTAAAGTCTTTATTGTAGAGTTCAACCTTATCTCTAATTAAGCTTGAAATACACAAAACAATGAGACTATTCTTAACATGTTTTTAGCTGGGTACTTAGGAATTTTGATTAGCTGGTATATTCCAATGTTCCTCTTCAATGTTTAAAACAAGGATTTAAATTTATTGAAATTACAGAACAGCTTCGAATATAAAGATATACTCAAATGCATATATTGATGATGGATATGTTGATTTTGACACCAAAACAGAAAAGGACGATTATCGTCTTGGATTGAGCAAGTTACAGACGTGTTCTTAGCAAAAATCGTTTGAAACTTTTGAATCTTTTGAAACTTTTGAAAATTGACATGAACGTCCAATCTCAAGCCATAGTTATTGCTCACCATTTGACAACATCAAAACTATTAAAGACCATGTGTACGTAATACTGTGTTAGGAAACGATGACAAAGCAGGGGACGAGACTATCACTGACCTAGTCTATGGCGGTGCTGGAAACAACTCACTATACATTTGATTTAATGTTTAGCTGAGCGTCAGATTGTTGTCAACTATAACATATTTTCTACTCTTCTCCGCTTCGTCACCCAAGAGTTTCATGTTGCTGTTTTTCCCCTTTATTCTTTCTCTCTCAGACATGTTTGTATCGGGGGTTTTTCTTTTGTTTAGATATATTAAGTCACGATAAAACTGCAGCACTAGTCAAAATATGAGGCACATAACTGCGAAAATACATAAGCCATAATATAAACAGGTATTTTCTGTTTTTCTGAGATCATGTAAAACGTTGAGGCACTTGTTTCAGTAATGAGTCAGGGATCGTCTCGACATCGATTTCTATTTCTTGAAATATATCGTTGGCCCACGGTGCGAGTTCACTGCTGGAAAAGCAACCATACACGATCGCTGCAAATACCGCCATCCCGGCTGCTATAAAGAACACCACGCGCCATTCGGCACTAGTTTGCTGAAAAAGACAATTACATGAAAAGAAACAACTTCCGTGTTTCGTCTTTCGCCTTCAGTAAAATCTAGTTTAAATAAAATAACTATAATTTCATTTTGAAACAAAACAACAACAATATTTTGAAATTAATATACACTTTTTTAATCCAAGATTGTTTCAAATTAAACTGCACATGTATTAATAGACCACCTGTGTTAAGTGACAATTTTGATATTTCCTTGAGTGGTCCCTAAATACAGGTTTGACTGTCACAACATACTGTAGAATAACATTAGATATCGAGGAGTGAGCAGGAAACAAGTGTAACTATATATAAACGTTGCACGAGCTACACTAGTTTCTCGTTAATCCCTCGATACGGTTATACATCGAGAAGGTAAGGCTTTTGGGCTAATTCTGTTTCCGAGAGGTAATGTATGAAGCAACGATTCTCAAGTCCTCTAGCACCGTCTTAAGCGGTATTCTCCTTCAAAGTCACATACATTGCCAAAGGACTAGAAAAAGATAACACTACTGATTTGTAACACGGGGAGACCTTTTACAGCCGCCACTCTGCACTAACCGAACGCTAGTGTGAATGTTAATAAATATTATAAGGCAGATCCGTTGAAAGCAACAAAAGTTTGATTTTGATCAGTTTCAGGCAGCAATGGAGGTACTACGTCTATGGGTGCATATCAAAACAATGTCAACACTTTTTGGCAGTGTTCTTGTATAAAATACCAGGTCCTATCCAATATCGTTGATTTTGTTAAAGTAAAATGCAAGGAATGGGCTCAGTAGTGTTATTTTTACTGGTCCTTTGGGACCAACGAGCCCAATATAGGTGGCTTTGAAGTAGAATACCGCTTAAGCCGGTGCTAGGGGGCGTGAGATGTGTCGCTTCTTTCATTACTTCTCATGAACAGACTCAATAAAACCGAGTCTGCTGCTTTACCTTTTTACCTGCAGAACTGCAGAGTTGCTGCAAATTCTATAGTAGACACTCCATTTACGATGGAGCCACGTTTCCAAGCTGCATACGCGGTGTCATGATTACAACCTTGAATGAGCATGATAAATGACAAAAGGAATATGATGGGGGAGTGGGTGTGGGTGGGGATGGTTGGGGGTCTACCCTTCTATATGTATGTTTGTGGGACTGCATCCGTTATTGGGAGACAGATGCCATGAAAACACAAATACAGACAAAACAGAACGATCACCATATCAACAGAAAAAAGACATTGGAAAGGTAGATGCTTACAGTATGAATTTAATTTAAATCGCAGGTCCAACGTAGCACTGTTGTAACTACATATACAATAAGAAGAAGATACGACAGTATGGCATTGCATCATTGATATTAGTGTATCAGATATGTGAGGCATTTGGATGATCAGCTACTTGTCGTATCTATTACTCAGCATAACTATTCAAACAGAGAAAAACAGTTCGTTTGCAACATTGTCCACGTACGACAAACCTCCCCCACCCACACACACACCCAAAACACACACACACACACACACGCGCGCGCGCGCGTGGAAACTGGCCATGATTAAAGATTATTTTCTACAAACTAGCATGCATGTTTGCTTCTATTTATCGTATATACATAGTAACGACTGGGACAAGAATAACGTGTTTGTTTACATTTTGTGTAAGTTCAGCTACAGCTAATGGTGCTAGCATACCCGGCAGCGTTGCTATAGTGTTGGATATGGCGAATATTAGTGATCCATGTCTGAAAAACAAGAACAACAGAAACATTAGAAACAACATAAATGACAATGACAATTGCTAATGGCCTTGACCATTTGACATCTATCAAAATTAGCACAACCAAAATAAACAGAGTCCTCTTTCTTTTATACACTACCACCTCCCCTAGACGATATATCAAATATGATTGCACGTGTAACTGGACACATAACTCACCTTGGCGACATATCAGTAGGGCTGCAAGTGTAACTGGCCACATCACTCACCTGGGCGACATATCAATAGAGTTGCACGTGTAACTGGCCGCATCACTCACCTGGGCGGCATATCAATAGGGTTGCATGTGCAACTAACCACATTACTCACCTTGGCGACATATCGAATATGATTGCATGTGTAACTGGCCGCATCACTCACCTGGGAGACATATCAATAGGGTTACACGAGTAACTGGCCCCATCACTGAAGGCTAACGTGAATGTACAAAAACACAGGCATATTATCACCACTTCTCGCTTATCACACGTGATGTAACCGGAAATAACGATAAATAGTGCTGCACCAAGTGAACCTGTGAACAGGAGAAACACATCATTAGACAAAACCAATGCTGGTCAGTTAGGGGCGAAAACATAGTGATCAACGGATAAAACAAAACAACACAGAGATATTTTTAAAAAAGCTTCGAGTGTGGGGTGGGGGGGAGGTGGTGGTGGGGGTGAGGGCAACATAGCTGTATGTGTACGAATTGACCAAAACAACACAAAAATATGTAAAAATAAATACAATTTCGATTGGGGAAGGCGGCGTAGTGGGGAAGGGGATGGCTACATAGCTATATGTGTAGGAATTGAACAAAACAACACATAAATATGTAAAAAATAAAATAAAAAAAGTGTTTCGAGTGTGGGTCGAGGCAAGGGGGTCGGGCAGGGGGGCAACATATCTATATGTGTAAGAATTTACCAAAACAACACAGAAATATGTAGTGGGGGCGGCAACATAGTTAAATGTGTAAGAATTGGTAAGAATTTACCATAAATAACACAGAAATTTGTAAAAAAAAATGTGTTTCGAGTGTGGGGGGAAGCGGCGGTGTGGAAGGCGGGCGGGAAGGCAGGGGCGGGTGGGGTTGGTGGGGGGGGGGGGGGCAACATAGCTATATGTGTAAGAATTGACCAATACAATACAGAAATATGTAAAAAATAAAATTAAAAAAAAATGGCGTGTTTGGGTGCGGGAAGTGGGGAAGAGGAGGCAGCCCATGCCCTAATATGGGTGAAGTATGAATAAGATGCATAATTCTATAAGAAATCCCAGCCAAAATCATAAATATATACAACAGCTTACAAGCAAACCTTGATCTGCCTTTATTGCAGATTTCATGGGCCATCACGATTTTGGTTGCATGGGAGTCCAGAATTTGCAGAAGACAAAATTACTTACGCAACCCTTTACAACATACTGTAATGAAAACAATTCCCAAAGTTGAGCAAGGACAAGAAATGTAAGAGATATAGACCTGTAAACACAGCTTACACGCACAATTTGATGTGAAATAGACACATTTTAAGGGCTATCATAATTTGGGTTCCATGGGAGCCCATGGGCTACAGGAACCAAAATTGCTTATGCAGCCCTTAAGATAATACTATAAGGAAGCCCATGGCCAAATTTGGTTGTGCTAGGATAAGAAATGTAAGAGACATAGACTTATAAACACAGCTTATACGCAAACCTTGATGTGGGAAGCCGACGCCAACGCAAACGCCGTCCCCGGGGTGATTACATAAGCTCTCTTATTCTTCGAATAGTCGAGCTAAAAATGAGAAGACAAATATTAAGTATCGAATGTATGACGTTTTCATTCTGTTCAAACTATAGGAGGATTTCCTGGGAGGTTATTTTCACATCAATTCCATAGAGATTCTTGATTTGTTCAAAAAAACGTAAAAGTACATTTTTTTACATTTTTTTGGATACATGCATTCATTTCATTAATGTAAAACAGTTTCTTTCGAGTTGTTATAAAAAAGTACAAAGTTCTGTATCGGAGATTTTGCACTGATAAAGTTTGGCATTGGTAAACAAAATACGATGAAATATCTTGAACTGCTGGCTCTGCAGATAAGTATCATCAGTTATTTTAATGTTTTGTTCGTATAAAATATCCCAGTCCTCAGTTTGTAAGGCTATTCCAAGTTCTGTAATCCATTTTTGCTGGGTTGTTTTAGGTGTTCCTGCAATGTTTTTTAAGAATTCTTGATTAAGTAAAGTTAAATTTAAGGTTATGCTAAACCACCATTTTGTAAAAAACATTGTCAGTAAATGTGAACTTGACAGTTCACATTCACTTGACATGAGATGCATGCCATCTTCGGGATGGTTAAAATTATGTACTATTGATTTTATAAATATTGAGTTCTGCTCAACCCGGGGCTAGAGGGCGTGAGCGGTAGCTAGCATATTTCCCTACCGTTCATGAACAGTCTCAATCAAACCGAGACTGTAATATGTTATATGTGTCGTGTTCGGCCGTTTCCAAAGGTCCATTATCATAGTCCTTGACATATACTGATTTTGACAACAAATCTCCATCCTCAGTTGTAATGGAAATGTTTGTATGACATTGCACATTAAAACTGTCGTAAAAACGGGTCTGTCAAAAAGGTTTTAGTTGGACTAAACAATAAAATCTGAGCATAATTTTAGTAAAAACAAACGCCGTTGATGCTGAAAAGTCAATCTGAGCATCATTCTTAATGAGTTTGACTTTTCAGCATCAACGGCGTTTGTTTTTACTATGTAATAAACATAAAGAAAGGCCTTGAATGAAAGGCATGCATGTCACTGAAGTGCATGCCTAGCCCATAAATGGCAAAAGAAATAGTTAAATATAAATACTGAAATGTTGGCCCTATTAAAATAGAGAGCAACCATTTTGCTTCTTTGAAAACTTTCGAGTTTTGTGACCCTAAAGGGTTCTTCGCTGCAGGATCAGGAAGAAGCAAGAAAAGGATGTAACCGTGCAATTGGAATGAATGACAACCGTAAAGCTATATTCAAAGACATAATTGTTATTTTGAACAGGGTAGCAAAAATGAGTGAGACTAATTGGGCACTTCACAACCACATTATGTGAGTCCTGAATGCACTTGCGATCCAAGTTTGATGAAGGGAAAATGTTCAATCAGTGTAACAGATTTTCTCGGCACACTAGATGTTATTCTGGTGCTCTCAGATCAAACTGGGGTCCTAACCTAAGTGGGCTTGTACAGCTTGGGAACAATGTACATCGACGCAACCTGGTGAAATATTTCATGAACACTACTGTAAGAAAAAAGGAAAGATAGAAATAAACAATATCAGTAAAGGAAAAACAGAAGCGAAAAAGAAAACATGGGCAAGGAAAAGCAGGCTAGTGAAGGAATCAACAAGCAAGAAAGCAAAAATGGAATATGGACCAGAATCACTTGATGTTGTTGATGACACAGGAGAGGAAGAATTAAAAGAAGCGAAAACAAAGTATTTGGAATCAAACATTTACATAAGTACCATTGAAATGTAAAAGATAGAAGAAAAAACACAAGACCAATCTAATTATTCTTTGTGGGTACAAGAACGCAAAAAACGATTAATCCCATCTGTGTTTGGTAAAATCGTGAAACGCAAGACACACATAGCAGTAAAACCTGTAGTAAAATCTCTTAGCAGCCAGTCCAGATGAAAAGGTTTTTTGTAGGAATGGTGATAAAAGCAGTGACTCTGACACAAGCTGCTTCAATGAAGTCCGTAAATAATTTCTGTTCAGAAATACGATATGGAGAGCTTCATTTATGTTTTCGAATTGTTATTGATAAACTCGACATCACCTAATTAATGAGTCACCGGTCTCTCAGTCCATGTATGTCCGGACATATTATTACCGATTCGAATCAATAAGTTCAGTATGAACAGGGTCTTTACTCTTTTATTTTCACCATTCTATTCTAGTGTATTCTAACAAACACTGTAAACCCTGTCATAAATGACCAGTTGATCATTTGATCTTGTTTCATACTGATTTCAATAAGAACCTGTGTTGTTTTACGCCATTTGTCAACTCATTATTTAGGTTATATTATTATGGTAGTCAGTTTTATTTCTAGAGGAACACCTCAGATATGTTAGTATAATTGGGATGCCTAATTAGAATTACTACCCCTCTTTACTAAATGTCAAAACTGTCTGACATATAATTTCATCACATGGCACAAGTGAGACTCAAACCCTTATCTGCTTAGAAACTTAGACTACTGAATTACAGAAGTACATGTAATAAAAATGGCATATTATGTTGTATTATGTAATGCATGAGTGAATCCATACCAGGACTCAAACCCAGTGCATTCAGCTGACCGTACCGATGCTCCACCGACTGAGCTATCCAACCACAAAAATTGCAGCCTTAGAACTGTGTCCTAAAGATATGAATACACTGTCAGAAGTAGGTACATAAAATATGCCTTGCTTTAAAAGTGTAATATGTCGTGTGTATTTTTTTATTTCATATACTTGCAGTATGAGAACTCGACAGAAACGAAAGCAGCCAAACAGTCAACAAAACCAAGACAGACTACACAGACTGAAACACCGTCACAGGTAGAACTTCCTGCAACAAGCAATTCCTTAATCACAAGCAGGTAAGCTTCGTTTACTTTCATAAAGGTTATGTTTAAAGTAAATAAAACATTTCTCATAGATTCTTCATTGTAATACATTTCACTTAAAGCAGCTATCCTGCCAACGACAGTCAAATTTTACAAATATGTACACCGTTTGTAAACCAACTGATGATGATGTATATATATAACTTACATATTTTGAGAATCCAAACTCTATAGACACACTATAAATGGCTTTAACCAGTCAGGCCAAACTTAATAAGAGGGCGAAAAAGGCCCTGAATCTATCACCTGAGGATCTTTTCCTCTCGCAAATGCCGACTGAAGATGTTTTTAAGTCTTTCCTTATGTAAGTCTATGTAAAAACATGCAAAATCTTTATATACAAAATTTGGACCCAGGGGTTGCTGCCATCTTTGACCCCAGTGACTTCAAATGAGCAAACTTGATAGACCAGGGGTTAGCGATCGGTAATAATAATAAAGAACAAGAGAACAAGAGGGCCTGTGGATGCTCTACAAGCTTAAATGGCTTTTATATTAAGGGTTTCATCATTAAATTCCTTTCATTACCTTTTTACAAGTGCAAAACAACAACACACTCAACCGAAATTTAAAACCCACAACTCTATGCTAGCAATTTAAAAGCAGTTTTTTTAAGTTTTCCCTATATAAGTCTAGTATGTAAAACATGCAAAATCTTTATATACAAACTTTAAAAATATTGAACAAAAGTAAAAACGCATCCAAACAGGAAACGATAATAAAAATGAATATATACCTCCACTGGGATTTGAACCCACTGCCTTAGCTTCCCAGTGAACAAGAAGTAATTCAAAAAAAAATCAATGGCAGCTAATTTTAACAAATCTAAAAAGCATTCATCTTGGAATCATCCATGTGAAGTTTGGTCAAAATTGGTCAAGCGGTTTCTGAGGAGAAGTTGTTTGAAGCAAAAGTTAACGACGGGCGACGGACGAAGAGTGATCCCAAAAAGATCACCTAGAGCCTTCGGCTCAGGTGATCTAAAAACTGGAGCGTCGAATTAAGAGATACAAGTTTTAATTTATTTTACTCATATTCAATCACAGGTATTTTAATAACATGTTAATAAACCTATACTTTCAATTGGCATATGCATTATTATACATGTATGATTTGAACACCTGCAAAGAGTTTTGAAAAATGGGTTTGCAGTGTAATTTGGGCGTTATTTGGCGGCTTAGTTTCATTAATATTTTTATACATCTGCATTTCTAGTTCATCAAATGTGCTAATCCGAGTATTCTCTGACATTAAAAGCCTTTTTTTTATTATTGTGGCTTTTTAGTGCACTCTTCATAATTATATATAACCAACAAAGTCATTTTCAGTAAATTTGTTTCTGGTTTTAATTTTGGGCATATTTAATATATCTGTAACACAAGTTACCGGTCTATGTACAAATTATGCTATTTTATAGATCTCGGCGTGGCATCAAAGTCAAATGTGTAGGGATATGCGCCCTTTATGCGCCATAAAACATCAATGAAAAAAAGGAATCTGTAAAATGGTTTTGTGGAACAGTTATGGGAGTTGTGCGTTGGGAAAATGGTGTTGAAGCTGTTTATAATATACAGTATGACAATGAGGATCAACCCTGTGAATTTGACCATCTAATTAGTTTAATAATATTTTATTGCAGATATGTTACAATACATCAATTCAACATCACAATATTCATAGAAACATATGCAAATGGATTGAACTACAAGTTATTACAACATTAGTTACAGTTCTCTCCATTGTGGCTGAAAAAGTGTATATGATTATCGGTTTGAAATTGTAACAATATATTTAAATATAAATTTGTTAAAGAAAAACGAAGAAAAAAAAATAATAAAAAAATCCAAAAATGTAAACTCTGCCGTGCCATTCTACCCCCACGCAATCTCCACCGAAATAACACCACAATATCCCCGTTCAGGCTGATAGAAACAAAGCGACAGTAGATATAGACAAAATACAACGCTATATTGATACAAAGTTAAGGATTTTGGAATCGTTTAGTGTTTTTAATATAGTTTTGAACTTGAGTAAATAGAATATGATTTTCCTCGTCTTTTAGTTGGTCGATGCCGTATAAAAGTTTGTGAGTACTTAAAGGATGAAATATACGAGTGTCTAAAAATAATTGCCGTCTTTCATTTCTGAAATTTACACATCTAAACAAATAATGCTCAACATCTTCAAAACCATTACCACATATACAGTTGGGATTATCCCTCAAATGATTAAGTAAGAGATCAGCGTTTAAATTGCTGCAGTTGTTTCGCAAACGCGCATGTAAAACTGAAAGGTATCTATCACCCAGTATGTAGTATCGGGGTACTATCGGTGGTTTAAAGTAATTGTTAAGTCTGGTTTTAAAACTCGAAAGGGATGGTGCTTCGCGAATATTGATATCAAGTTCATTCCAAAATTTTAGAGATGATGGTAAGACTGATCTCGAAAACAGTTCTGTTCTTCTAGGTAAAGTAACGAAGTTGGAACTGTTTCTCAAGTTGTAAGGATTCGATTCTGACAGTTGCAGGGAATATTTCATTCAAGTAACTCGGTAAATCTCCATTTGTAAACTTAAAGGTCAATATCAACTTTTGGATGTGTCTTCGGTCGGCCAGAGAGACCCAACCAATTTCAGTTAGCAATTTGTGTATAGAGACAGAACGAGTCAGGCCAGTAACTATTTGCGCGGCTTCATATTGTATTTTTTCTAAGTTATCTTTTTCATAATTTGTACAACTATCCCATACTATAGCCGCGTATTCTAAAATAGGGCGAAGGTAAGATTTATATATTTGATTAAGCGTTTGACGTTTTAATTTAAATTTCATTAATTTCATTGAAACTAATACCTTAGACGCAGATATTACGATATTTGAAATATGTTGATGCCAGGACCCATCATGACTAAGGGTTACTCCTAGATGTATATGATGGTCAACAAAGTTAAGTTGTGTATTTTCAAACATCGAAGACAGACGGTTTCTGTTTGCAAGTGAAAAGAAGATAACTTCAGTGTTAGATGGATTAAATTTTACTAGCCATTGCTTTGACCAATTCGATATTTTACACAAGTCCTCATTAATTGTAGTTTCCATATAATCTAAGTCGGATGTAGATACCGCAATAGAACTGTCATCAGCAAATAGCCTTGTTGTACTAAGCAATGCATCAGCTATGTCGTTTATATAAATTAAAAACAATAATGGTCCTAGAACAGACCCTTGGGGTACGCCGGCATTTGGAGTTTTTATTTCAGAAAAGGTCGAGCCAACGAAAACTCTTTGTTTACGATCAGTTATATAATTATTTATCCAATTAATAAGGTTGCCTGAAATGCCATGTTGTCGGAGTTTAAAAATTAAAGCTGCGTGCCAGATGCGATCGAAAGCTTTGGATATATCAAAAAATATCTAATTCAGGACTTCAAAGATGGACAAGTAAAGTTCATTGATTTATAAGGTAATATAGTGTTATCATCATGTTTATACCCCAGCTTTCACAAAGTGAAATGGAAACTATATAGGAATCATGCTATCTGTAATGTCCCGTCGGGTCCCATAACACATTATTGTCCCGTCGCGTCCCATAACACATTATTGTCCCGTTGCATCCCGTAACACATTTCTATTACTTGTATTCCGGAAACAGTTTTGAATGATTTGTAACCAAACTTCATATACACATGACAACTTATCAAAAAATGGGGATATTCGTCACCTTCAGTTCTCAATAAACTGAAGTGTATGCACAATACAAATTAGGGGAGATTTTTTTGGGATGTTTTGCTCCTCAAACCGTCTGTCGCTATTTTTTGCAAAAAAATGGTAAAAATCTGAACAAATCTATCAGGTGTTTCGTCTTGCATTTCAAATAATCATGTGATCATGTTTTCAAATTAAGATAAAATCAGTCGATCATGTTGTACAGATTTGTTTGGTCAGTTTAATGTTTTACAATATCACTAACACCGATACAAAATCATACTTGCAAGCAAAGGTCCCCCCCCCCCCCCCCCCCCTTATTATAATGTGTTTTTTCATTCAAGCCTTAAATAAATCAATGTACTTAAATGTCCCTTTGGTACACCATACATAGTTTTTAACAATTCAAAAGTTGTCCCAGTTTCAATGAATTCTTGAAAAGGTTGAAAAAAAACATGTTTTCTTTTCTTTAATTCTTTATCAAATATTATAATTTCAAGATATTAAGCAAATGCACTGCATTTAGAATGCTTTCAATTAGTAATATATCCTTTTATTGCCAAAACAAAATAATAGAACATGTATTTGGAAAGTACATAGTAGAAAAGACTAACATAATATATGGGCCGTGTGCTGCTCAACTTTTCGGTACCAACTCAGCTGGCAAATTATAGTTGCTATAACCCTTTAGATCTATCTTAATAAATAAGAAATAGCCAGGATAGTTTTTCTGAAACGGTAGCTTAACACATTATTTTTGGACAAAAACATCCAAATTTGAACAAAAATCGCTAAAAACTGAAATAATTTTTTAAATATTATTATCATTGCAATATTAGGGAAATAAAGCTTCTGAAAGTTGCCTGTTATATTCATGTAAATAAAAATAATATTTGAAATTAACAAAATGTAGACACCTTGCTATTTTGGGGGAAAATTAGCAAAAAAAGTGTACAAATTGCTCATTTTTGGAATAGTTTCTAAAAAAATATTGACACTTTCAGTTAAACAAAATAGTTGGTTTTAAAGTGTTTTCATTTATCTAAAGATGTCCTGAGATATAGGTAAACTTCTAAAGGATCAGAGATTTGATAAAACTGGGATATTTTGGGCCAAAAGTTGCAAATTTTAACCAAAATCACTAAAAACGGGATTACTTTTCAAAATATAATTCTCATTACAATATAAGGAGATTGAAAGTCCTTAAAGTTATCTGTTATATACAAGTTCATGAAAACAAATATCTGGAATTAATAAAATATATAAATCTTGAAATTTTGGGGGGAAATCAACACAAAATGAATTAAAGTCGCTGATTTTTGGAATAGTTATGAAATTTTAAATTATGATTGAAATATAATAAAACAGAAGTCGTTATAGTATTTCTTTAAATGTAAAGGTGTCATGAGCTACAGAAGAGACAGTCCTAAAGGATCAGAGATTTGAAAATGCCATTACTTTTGGTTCAGAATATCGAAATTTAAACCAAAACCGCCGAAAACTGGACTATTTAAAATACAATTTTATTGCAATATAAGGGAGTTGAATGTTCTTAAAATAAACATTCTGTTATATTAATGTGCATGGGAAAAATGTTTGGAATAAACAAAGTTGACACATCTTGACATTTTTGGAGAAAATCTACAAAAATAAAGCATAAAATAAGATTTTTGGATATTTATTTATAACAAAACAAAGTATTTTTCAAAAATGTAAATAAACATGTATTAAGGTACAAACAAAATGTTCCTAAGTAACTTGAAAGCAGGCTGCAAATAAAATTTACGAAAATTTGAATATTTAGTAATAAATGATTTCTTTTGAAATGAAAGGGAGCTGAAGGTCTTTACCATTTTCTTATTATGTAGATAAAGAGGCACCCATTACATTTTGACAAATATACCAGTTTTGAATTATATCTTTGCTCTTGTTTCGATTTCGCAGGGAAAGATATGACCGACAGACAGGTATCTAGAAGATACTTGACTCAAATAAGTCAATAATACGTTACCAATTAGAATCATCGAAGAATGGTATTTTTGTTTGATTGATTAACATTTAATCTTATGATTTACCTTATCATATGAGTGATGTATTTTAGATATAAAGAAAGAAACATCGGACATGTAGAGCAGCATTCAAGGACGACAGTCAAACACATATTCACACTGTCTACTATGATCGAGAAAATAATCTTTTTTTAATGATTATGTATTTTATTGATTTGCTCAATGGTCTTCTTAGACTTATTGCAATATTGTTATATGTATGGAGGGTGAGCCTCGAACCTCCATAGACCTATGACGAGGCAAATAACGTTTATTCTTCTTCTATGTTTGTGTATATGGGAAAAAAATGGACGAACGCACAAAACAAATATTAAAAAAAATTTGCATGAATATCATGTACTTGTAATATAAGACATGTTTAAATGATTTTTATAATTAAACTCAAACTCACAAATTGCATACGTAAATGCCATTGTAGTATTTATTTTATTAAAATATTGCAAACAAAAAATATGCCAATTAACAGAACCGAGAGAAGTGATATTTCAGTTTTGGGTTGAGAAAAATGCAATTAAGAAGTAAACGTAGTTTTAAAGAAAGCTCAGCCTGGAAAATAATATACGTCTCAAAGCTACAGAAAGAGACAATCATGATATTAACATCTTTAACAGAATACTATGTTTTCATCTGCCGAATGTTGACGCATGTTAACATTCTGAATCTGGTAAGCATGCTACAACTAACTCCCCTGCATTCACACCATGTGGCAATACAGGGAAGTCTATGCTTTCTGCAAGTACAGTGTAAGGTAAGTTTCGCAAGATACTTTGATAACATTACGAAAGTATAAAGGGCATCTGTTATAACAGGCCTTATAACAAAGTTCAAGGTGTACCATATCCCTATTATAAAGCTATGTAAGACTTTCCGAGGTCCTTGTTTGCACGTGGTGGTATGCACGCAAATGTTATACTGCTGATGTTGCATATGTATGGGGAATACTGTTCATCAAGAGCTGACCAGTTGAATTAACAACGCTATAGGATGGACATGCAACAAGCCGTTGTAATGAGACACTGGATTATTATTCACTGATATCCACTTGATAATTATTCCAGGGTCTCATTACAACAGCTTATTGTAAGCCCATTCTACTGAGTGGTGGATTGGATTGGAAACTCTCACCATCAGATTTTACTATAGACCGTGTGTCCATTTAGACAACCTGCTGTTTAAAATAATATTTAACTACCGTCTTTCAAAACATGTCAGTTGTTTTCATTTAAGAACGATTTTCCTACTCCCAAGAACTGAAGCAAAGACTGCTGTGCTAGTCTTTCAAATCTCCTGCAACATTGCCTTTGTATCTACCCTGTGTTAACTTGCATCACGTGTAACACTCGTTAGCTGCTGAATATTTAAGGATTATTTATCTGCCATCTTTATATAAACACAAACTCCAAAATGGATGGGGTATGGTCAAGTGAAATTTTCAACCAAATGCATGCTTTAGGCATGAGCAATGTCAACCATAATGTACATGACAGTACTTCAATATTATTTATGTGAACATAATATCAGAAATAATACGTATATGGCTGAAATATGCCCTTTTTATCCGAAAAGTATGACGGCAATTTTTTTTATTTTTTTTTAATGTCAAATAAATTGTTCCATTTAGTATGTCCAGGAGAGCAGACGAGACATTATTTCTAAATAAAATAAACCATGTTATCACATCTTCCAAATTTCAAAGTGCACCATTGTAAAAAGGCAAAGATATTCTTTCAATGACATGTGGTTTCGAAATAATCTCAATGTTACGGACTTTCTCTGTAATATTTTTATAACCGGCAACTATATTTGTGGATGTGTTAAACAGAACTGAGTGACTATTTTGCATAGAAACATTGCCAAACAAAACCAATTGATCATTATTATGTCTATATTCGGTCCAAACCAAATAACAAATCTAATAAACTGTTCATCCGAACGTTTCACCTTACCGCGTTTCAGTTTACAATGTAAGTGCATGCTTTTCACGTGTATCAGTTTAAATATCAAAAATATTTTTTTCTTTTTTTAACAGTGGTGAACTATTACAATTATGCTATTCATATTTTTAGTGTGAATGTGAATTTAACAATAGTTTTGTAGATTGTCATGTGCTTATTTAACGTTATGAGCTAGGTCAGGTTGCAGGTAAAGGTTTAATGGAAAGGGGCATAACTTTGCCGAAGTAAAAAACAAAGTTATTAGACATGTGTAACGACTTTCCTTGGGGTGAGATAAAGATATTTATGAAGTTTCATGAACATAGGTGAAATATTTTTAAGTTATGACCAAGTTCAGGTTGCAGGTTAAAGCGTGACGGACAGACGGACGAAGACGATGAATGAAGACAGACTACGGACAAAGCGATCTCTACCTGTCTGCCATGCTACGAAGGTGACACAAAGACAAATAAAATGGAACTTTGAATTGTAACATTTCTATGAATATTGTTTTAATCTTAGCTTAATTTTTCTAATTAAAATCTTAAACGTGTACTTTTTTATCTCCCTTTATAGCATAACATTTATTACAGAGAGGTCAGACGTTTATATTATTTCGTATTGTTTCGTATATGCAGAATCTAAAAAACTATATTTACATGTAATTTGCTTAAAAAGTATAAATGTATTCTAATTTGTTTGGTTATCTTTACCTTCTTTCGATAGAATGTGCGTTTAATGATTAAAATGGTTGAATGTTTGCTTCCATATGTTTTTATACGTTTTTAAGGGTTGAACTATTGAACTGTTATATGTTTACATGACTTACGTAACCATTTTGAACGCAATCAAATACACAAAAACAAATTTGGTGGAGTTAATCGATGCCATACATCTATTTTTATATCAATTTAGAACATTTTCTTAAAAATTACCTCCCTTTATAAAACAATAGTTTTACACACTTAAGGTACCGAACTAAAAATACTATTTCCGAAAATGCATATTAGAATTTGCCAGCTTGAGTGGTACCAATATGTCAACATTTGGGTAGCAGCACACGGCCTAATAGAACATTTGTTCTACAAATAACTTTTACAGTTCCAATATGTTTCAACAGAAAGAGTAAAATATTGCGCTTCTAATGATGTATATATCAAGATATTATTTCTTAAAAAAGTCCAAGAAATTGATTATGATCGGCATTTAGATGAACCTTAATTTGTTGATGTTTTTACTTATAGGATGTTCAGTTCTAGTTTCATGTTTAATACTTGTTTTATATGTATTTGGAATTGCATTGAGTAGACCATAGTATATAGTAAATGGAATCCGTATGTCATGTATCTGAAGATTCTGTATAGGACAATAAGTGACACTGTTCACTAACAGTGCCATTTATAAAGAACACCCCATTTTGACAAAGAGCTGCATGTAGCATCTACACACATCATATACATCTACACACATCAGATAAAGGCAGGGCTTACCGTGAACAGCTGATAATACGCTGAACTATTAGTGATTAATAATTCTTGCCTCTAAACTGCATAGGTGCTGGCCAGTATAGGGTATAAAGAATACCATAGACTCTGATATTTTGTAATTAGACTATATTATCGGCATATTGTAAAGAATTAAAATAGCATAATAACACAAACGTATTCACATTATTGCAGATTGATCATAATGACCAGATCGTTTGAAAATTAAGATAATTTGATAATTAAAAAGTTTAACTTTTATATAATAAAACATGAATAGAAATGTTAACCCTTAACCTGCTGAGCATGATTACAATGATGTATGCGGTTGGTGTGAACCAGATCAGCCTGTGAGTAACTCACATACTGATCATGGTTTACACTGTTCGCTGCTCCTCTCACCGCTGCGGGTTCGAATCCCACTGGGAGCTCGACTTGTAAGTGAGGAAGTGTCGATTCTTACGGATGGCGGGAGGTGTACAGTACTGGTTCTTCCCAGGAAAGGTGGGTGGTCTGCCTCCACCCCAAAAAATCGACCGTTATATAAAACCTTGCATGTGTTGAAAATGACGTAAAACACCATACAAACAAACTGTTCGCTGCTCAACGGTGATTTCTCCAAAGCACTCCTTTGTATCCTGAATAGAATGTTTCAAATTCAAAGAAAGAACAGTCCACTACAGAAATATAGCGGTCTAAGGGTTAATATTATTAACATCAACAATTTTAAGCATTACATTGATTTTATGTAATTGTTCATGAATCATTGTTTTATACAATCAAATTGAAATACGTGCATATCCGATGAAGCTTAGTCTTGAAATAATCTTGCTTACATTAATTTATATAGTACCTGGTTGTAACATTCCAGCCACCTGTTATTCGCTGCCGGAACGGCAGCGACTCTTATATTGCTTTAGTAATTGCACATGGTAAGGTAGTAATGAATAGTTTCTTTGAGTTTTTCAGCTATAAACATGCTTTACAACTTGAATTCCTAGAGAACTCGTCTGAAAAATTTGAATGGTATAAACACATATTTTGTAATGTTGAAAGGTTACCATTCCACTTGCTGAAATGACGTTTTCGTAAACCAGTCTACTGAAATTATGTATATTATTCAGAAGCCTCAGGAAGGTAGGGTTCAAGCCTGCTGATTTCCCTTTTTCTTCTTTTTTTTTAATTTTCATTGGTTTTTATTATTAAATAAAATTATTCAATGAATACAATTGGTTAAAAGTTGATCACATGATTACAAATAAAAAGGTATATTGACCTGAAAAACGTATATTGACTTTTGTATATTGACCTGTGAAAAATAAGTATGAAAAATTCAATTTCCATGAATATTCAAAATTCCAAATTCCAAAATTTTAAAATTCAAAATTCCAAAATTCAGAATTCAGAATTTCAAAATTCAAAATTTCAAAATTTCAAAATTCAAAATTCAAAATTTCAAAATTTCAAAATTCAAAATTCAAAATTTCAAAATTCAAAATTTCAAAATTTCAAAATTCTAAATTCAAAATTACAAAATTTCGAAATTCCATGAATAATTTGATTTAATAACAAAATAATTACTCTAACGCACACGTGAACAATTGTATTTCTGTGGTGATGTGTACTTCTAGCACGTCGTATTACAAGGTTTTAGGACAGAAAGAAGCGAGGTCGCCCACACTGATTTAAAATGCCTGGTAGGAAGAACTGGTGGTAAAAATCGGAAAGAATGTAAGAAAAAACGGTCGTGGCGTGTTTATGTCTCCGTGACAACATTTATTTTTTTCAATATTGTTTTAACACCCGTGACTTGATATATTATTATGTTAACTTCTCGTCTCTCGGCAGCTATTTTACGCTTGCGTAAAACCTTGCTTGTGTTTATTAGTGATTAGTTAGATAACAATTTGTGATAGATAATTAGAGAACTAGATACAAGGCTATAATCTGGCATTGCATCCACATCTCGTAAACAAGAGATTGCAAATTAATTACCTATATGGGACATCATGGTGAGTTACATATACAGAACTATGCCAACTATTCCAAGGATATAGTATTTCAGAGCAAAAGTAGTCCACTATCATTGACAGTGGGTGGTTTCAGTAATGTGTAAACTAAAATCATGACTGATATTTACTTTGGAACTTACCAATAATTTATGTAAGGATATACAACTAAAGAAAAATATGTAAGGAGTATTATTTATTTCGATGTTCACATTTTTTATGTATATCAGTAAGGCATGATCACATTCCCTCTCTCCCATTAAATAATGGAACAAACTCGGGTCAAGACCTGTTTACATTTCCCTCCAGAAAGTGAGTGCACTTTTAGTGATGGCTGAAAAACGAGTAATAACGTTGAATGTCACCAGAGAACAATTGGATACTTTATTTCATTTTTTTTAAATATAACTATTGGAATTTTGATGAATCTTTAGTACAATCAAACTGGTAACAATCGATTGTCATGACTAATTTACAGATCCTTAATTAATTATATATTCTTAGAAAAGGGTCTAATTATATTCTAAATAAACAATACCTGACATTTGTATTCACTATCAGTTGTATTCACAAAAAGGAATAAAGTTTAAATTGGAAATATATCGCTTTTATAAAGGTAAGAACAATATTCACTACACAATTTTGACCAGTATCCTACTGCTGTAAAGTGTGCCTACTCACAGGAGTATATATACACGATGCTTGCTGAGAAGGATGTTTACATCACATGACTTGGGTCAAAGGTTGTTTCAATTTGAAATGTTCATGGATTTGGATATTTCAAAGTATTATTTCTCATTTATTCAATGACACTTCCTAAAAATGAATAATTATTTGCGTAGTTTATAAGTTTCCCTGCAGTTGTGCTTTTTTTAAATAAAAAAACACAACCTAAAAATATGGTTTTGTAGAAAAAAATCTCTGAATTCAACAATGTGCCAAAAAAACAGCCACCATTTGAAAATAGGCTCCTCCCCTTCCTTTTTATAGAAAATCTTGGTGTTTAAATCCCAGGTTAAAACAATATTTGAGTTATAAAATAAAGGTTCTGATAACATTTCAATTGCGTTTGTAATATTATCACAGTCTAAACAAGCCCACGAATACATTACATTTTTCCAAAAACTGTTTTGATAGTTTGCTATTTTATTAATTCCATCTTTATGGAGATACCACACTTTGTATCCACCAAACTGGTCCAGATCATTTAGCACAAGTGTTTTTCACGGTGAGAATATTTCAGGATCTCAACGTTTTTAACCCAGGCAAGTTTCAGTGACTGGCTTAGTGATTTTATATGTAGAAACTTGACAACCGTTTTTTATTGAATTTATTATAACCGTTCGTTTAATCTGATCCATTTTCCCCGACCATAAGATATTAAGTAAAATATTTTGAAATTCTTGGAAAATGTTATCTGGGTTGGGTGGGGGAGGGGGAGGGGGGGGGTCAGGAAGGACAATTAAGCAGTCCATTACGATGGAAAGTGCAAGCGTTTTGATAACTTTGGTTTTGCCAATAAGCGTAATATTACTAGAAGACCAGGGACCAGTTGCTTAACGCTCGATTAACGGAAAGTTTCAAATTTCATTTTCTAATGAAATTTATTTCGTAAAACCCATCTGGGGTGGGTGGAGGATGGGGGAGGGGGGGGGGGGTGTTCAGGAAGGACAATTTAGCAGTCCATTACGATGGAAAGTGCAAGCGTTTTAATAACTGTTGTTTTGCCAATAAGCGTAATATTTCTAGAAGACCAGGGACCAGTTGCTTAACGCTCGATTAACGGAAAGTTTCAAATTTCATTTTCTAATGAAATTTACTTCGTAGAACCCATCTGGGGTGGGTGGGGGATGGGGGGATCAGGAAGGACAATTAAGCAGTCAATTACGATGGAAAGTGCAAGCGTTTTGATAACTTTGGTTTTGCCAATAAGCGTAATATTTCTAGAAGACCAGGGACCAGTTGCTTAACGCTCGATTAACGGAAAGTTTCAAATTTCATTTTCTAATGAAATTTATTTCGTAAAACCCGAATTATTTTATTTTTAGTTATAGCTTTATATAAAATATAATGATAGTGAGTCTATTTTTATAATTTCTTCACTTCAAAAGGTAGAACGAAATATATAGTCCAATTCTATATTCTATAACTTTATTTCTACATGCTACCAACTATAATGGTGAATTAATATTTACAACAGTTTACTAATAATGATAGTGTCTCTCTCACATAACTACTGATCTCTTGTTTCCATCTAGCAAGTCCAGATAAAAAGCCACGAAGAAAAAGCCACGAACAAAGAAAACCCTCCCTTTTTATAAGGTCCCTTCCAAATAAGGGGTTAGCATGGTCGTACATATTAGCATGCTAACTCATCAATCTTATAGCATCTATAAATAAGGAATGCTAACACATAAATCATGTAGCATTAGCATTAGCCTGGTTCATAGAGCATCTCCCACATAAGGGATGCTAACCCATAAATTATGATCATCAGCATTAGCCTGAGTTAGCCCTGTAGAGAGATACACATCTAGATTTATGGTGCTAACCGAAGACAGACATAATGTCCTCAGTAACCAGGTTTGAATACTGGTACCTGTACAAAATTACAACACTCCCCTCTCCCAGGCTTTATGGTCCCCATTAAAACCTTAAATCCCTCTCTTTTAACAAGAAATCAGTACCAACATTCACACTAAATGAAAGAATGTCAAATTACATGTTTAATACAGTAATAATCAAAGTTGTCTTGTGCAGAATATTCTTACAAAATAAAGCATGCAATATTTAGAGTAAATGAGTAAACGTTTACATTTAACAAACGCAAATTCTTTGTAACATGCATTAAGATTTATTTGAAATGAATGAACAGATTTGGTGTATGTTTAAATAATTAGAACAAGCATCTTAAGAACAATAATAAACACAATCCATGGTATATGTTGCAATGTTCATACGAAATCCTCAAGGCATAAACTTGCCACACTAGTAAATTGAGTCCTAATTCTGCACATTTAGTCCTAAACCTACACATAAATGTTCTCTGTATTTTAACACAATCACACAAGTGCTCATTGTTGGTTCCATTCTCACTATGTTCTGGTGCCATTTCAATTGAATGAAATTTGTTTAAGTAAAATAATGTAATTAATACACAAAATTACATTAATGATCTTATAAAGATTATATAATTTGGCACAATATTTCGCGTATTAAATTATTGTTAATGTTATCATAGTGATATCTGAAAAGGGAAACTATTAGATAAATTCCGTATTTTGTTTGAATAGCACATAAATTCCCATTTAGTGAATATGACATAAATTCCATACTTTGCGATCACACTATTAAATTCCCATTTAGTGAATATCACTTGTAATTTCCATACTTTACGAATACCTTAAGACACAACTTGGTGTAGAAATATAAAAATATATTCTAAAACATAACTTTCAAGGAATATTGGGTGTACACAATATTCCTAATTCATTTTTTTCCCACAGAATTAATAGAATAGTTTGGCACTACAAAAATAAAGAATATAATTCAGGCTAACCGTCCACTCTGTTCAAGACTTAATCACAAAATGACCCTGACATTTCCTTTTTTATCATGAGTTCTAATGAACTTTCTTTGTCCATAGAGGCTTAATGACAGAAGTTTAACAGTACTCCTATCTTAAGTTTATGTTGTCAATATTGAAATGGTTTATGCTGAACTCTGTCTCTGACTTCTGCGTGCCTCAAATGTACTGTTAGTTTTCATCTTCAGGTGTTTGGAACTCAAAGGGGCTGCTAACAGTGACTTGACATATTTATGTTTCATGGACCAGTCTGGCAAGCTGTTCCCACATTATGGTTTCAGTCTGTCATGGTGCGCAACCTTTGCTTTTAAAGTTGCCCCTTTCTTATCTCCATCCAAAGGTCACTTATTTTCCTGTGAACATTGTATTGTCTAAACATAAGAGCACTTATTCTGGTGTCATAATTCCCCGTTTCTGCCGTTTTGCATATTTTTTTTCCCCAAAGCCTTATTTCTGTATCTCTTAATACACCATAAATCAATTCCAACAAGTCCAAATGTAACCACATATTTCGCACACTGCTGGGAAATAACCTGCAACTGTGTCCCTTGGGGTCGTTTACTGTCCGAGTTGAGCCACTTAACAACAGAAGCAATATCAGGATCTTGGTGCTGAAGTTTTGTCATTCTTTCTGGTGAATAGTTAACTGTACAGAAATCGTTTAAGCTGCCTGACACTGTGATGTTTGGGTTATTGCATTTTCGGACAATGAGCCATCAACTTTGTCAGAATTTATGCCATTTCTATTCTGCCCATTAACGTTACTTTCACGAGAAATGAAATTGCTGTCATATAATAATCATTTACTATCAGAACTCTGTTGGAATACGCAATTGGCTCACGCCACAGCGACTAAATTCCTTGATTCTGAGTAATCCGTTGTACAATGACACACTGCAATCCCATGTTTTTACAACAAGAAGTTGCAAAATAAGGAGTATCCAACTCCATAATTCACCTGACCGTAACTTCACTCTGGAAATCCTTGCAACTGACGATTTGTCCAAACTTTCAGTCCTCTGCACACTATCCTTTTCAAACAAGGGAACAACATCGTCAACTTGCGCAAAGTCTGCATCCATTACACGGTCAAATGAAACAAATCATACATGTGTAGTCCATTGTTCATTAATCGTAAAGTTCGTTTAAATGGAGTTGTTTTACAGGTTTGTCATACTTATTGATAAACACTTTACACTTTCCATTTGTTTCTCTTGTAGTCATATTGAGTGTCATATGACCAAACATAAACATCATCTAAAGTTTCAAGTTCTAAACTCTGACCTGTGTTCTGCAAATATCCACCTTCAGTACAAACAGAAGTTGCTTTTGTTTCAAACGAACATTCCGAAACTATACTCAAACACATCAAAAATAACATCATGATTTTCATGGTGATTGTTACAAGTTCGAGTTTCAAATATCTGATTAAAATGTTCCAGCAAAGTTTTGCTAAACTAATTTCCTCTTCAGAAATGTGTTAAAGTTTAGATCCCGCCTTGAACATTTTTCCAACCGTTATGTCCAATTTTATATCTGTTTTAAATGTTTCAGCACACATTTGTGAAAATAAATTCCTCTTCGGAAATGTGTTAAAGTTCTAATCGCGACGCTGCCACCAGTTTTACAATTTCTTATCCCATAAGGTAGAAAGAAATATATAGTCCAATGCTATATTCTATAACTTTATTTCTACATGCTACCAACTATAATGGTGAATTAATATTTACAACAGTTTACTAATAATGATAGTGTCTCTCTCACATAACTACTGATCTCTTGTTTCCATCTAGCAAGTCCAGCTGGTAAAAAGCCACGAAGAAAAAGCCACGAACAAAGAAAACCCTCCCTTTTTATAAGGTCCCTTCCAAATAAGGGGTTAGCATGGTCGTAAATATAAGCATGATAACTCATCAATCTTATAGCATCTTCAAATAAGGAATGCTAACACATAAATCCTGTAGCATTAGCATTAGCCTGGTTCATAGAGCATCTCCCAAATAAGGGATGCTAACCCATAAATTATGATCATCAGCATTAGCCTGAGTTAGCCCTGTAGAGAGATACACATCTAGATTTATGGTGCTAACCGAAGACAGACATAATGTCCTCAGTAACCAGGCTTGAATACTGGTACCTGTACAAAATTACAACACTATCATATGCAAATTCTTAAATTGAAATATTCTTTTATATGAAATTCAGATAGATTTGAAATGTTTGCTTAACTCTCTGTAACAGATCATTGAACAACTTGGCCCAGTCGTTTAACAGATGATTTATTTTATTAAGTGTATCATTATATGTTATTCCTAGAATTTTAAAATCTCCTTTATAATTCCAGATCACTGGTTTATCAGTAAGAAGTTTTTTGAGATAACCTTTTCTTGCTCCTATCCAAATAATTTGGGTTTTGTCAAAATTTACTTTTAAACCGGAGCAGATGTAAAATGTGTCCACTGTTTAAAGGGCATATTTAATGATTTTTTTCATCATCCTCTAGAAAAAGAGAGGAGTCATCGGCATATTGGTTTAATAAATATTAAGTCTCTTACACGTATACCATTTATATCGGGGTGGTATTTCAAGGCAGCACTTAAAAATTCACCACATATTATACAAATATATGGAGAAAGAGGATCGCCTTGTTGAACACCTCTTTTGATTGAAAAGAAATCGGAACAATGTCCGTTATTCAGTAACAACTAGATAAATTATTATAAAAAGTGTGAAACCAGTTTAAAATTGAATCTCTAAGATTAAGGAAACGTAAACATTTTGACGGGTATGATTTCTTCATCACATTTTAAAATAAGATCAGATATAAGTCGTGTTAAATCACCCATGTGTCGTCCCTTTTAAAACCCTGTCTGACTTTCCGATATTAGTTTTGGGAGTATTGTTTTAATTCGATTGTCAATAGCTCAGGATGCAATTTTCCCATCCACATTTATAAGCGAAATAGGTCTCCAGTTTTTTAAATGCAGTTTTGATTTACCTTCCAATTGAACACACTTTGCCTTTGAGTGACTGATAACGACTTGAAATTGTATCCTTGATTCAAAGATCTAGCCATAAAAATACCAATATCTTTCCAAAATAATTGATAAAATTCAGCTGTAAAGCCAACTAAACCTGGAGATTTAGAATTTTTTCATATTTTTTAAAGCATTTAAACATTCATTTACGCTAAGATGTCCCTCTAACGAGCCGTGTTCTTCTTCATTTAACTTGTTTAAAAAAGGATTGTTTTTATCAAAAAAATAAACGTCGTTTTCCTGTGATAAGGGTATTAAAAGGTTTAGAGCTGTAGAGAGTTTCATAAAATTGTTTTTGCTCTTTGAGTATTTCTTTTAAGTCTGCTGTTTCATTTCCATACTGTTTCCAGCAAATTAAAAGCAGAATGGCAGTCCATTACACGCCAGACTAGAGATGTCTGATAAATGCAAGTGTTCAAAGAGCGACAATTTTGTATTTACTCAAAATAATTTTACATTTATGATTTTTGTGATCTGTACTTCCTCTTATTGCCTGCTTTAATTGTGTCAAGTTTCATTGACAAGAGTTAAACGTATAAAATTACAAAGGTCAGTAACTGTTATCTGAATGAGATAATTATAGTTATGGTTCCTAATCTATGTACAAATATACTAAATAAATAAGTATATTACAAACGGCAATAACTCGCATTTAAATGAAGACGGTTACAGTTCGTGCGCTCTGCACTTTCGCTCATAAGTCTCTATCATTTTGTAAAGTTTCATTCCAGTTTCAGTCGCAGTTTCTAAGTAATACTCCAAACAAGAAAAGCCGGTCAGACGGATAGACGCACGAACAAACCGGCGACTATATATTCCCCCGAAATGTTTTAGGGAGCATAAAAATGTTACCTATAGTCTGGAATATTTTTCTCGTTGTTGTCCTGGTAAACCAGCGTTTCGAGATGATATTATCGGCCAGCCAACCTGCCGAGGCGAGGCCCACAGCCATACATATAAACGGCAATGACGCAAACAAACCATTCTGCAACATGTAAAAACAAGTGTCAACATATGATGTATTGTGTAAGAGTGTATATATGGGGTTTAATGTTGTTTTTAATAATCGCTCAGTCATATCACGGACGGTGTCTACTTGTAACAGTGAGCTCTATAACGACAACGGACTGAGTCAAGAAAGGGAGCTACTAGTACTATTTTCATTATAAAGTCTCTCGAGTGACCCGGCCAGTGACTGAACGCATGGCCTCCTGCATGCGAGGCGCATGCTATACCATCACGCCACCACTACGGTTTGAAAGTAGCGTCTGGTGTAATGGTTAGCATCGCGGCTCAGTAACCCAGAGATCGCACGTTTGATTCCAGCCAGTACCTAATTTGGGTTCATTATCGAAATATATAAAAAGATTGTCGGGCCTTACCAGTCCTTTGGATGAGGCTTTAAACCGAGGTATGCTCGCTAAAATGCCCAGGGCAATACAGCGAAGATAAATAAACGCTTATACACGCGAAAATTGGCCTGCGTGTGTGCTTGCGTGCGTGTGTGTGACAATGCAGAATACTGGGACATCTGTGTCGACTATTTCAGTCAACCTTCCAGTGCCTGCATTTTGGGTCTAAATGTGCTGATGTTTATTTTTTACATAATATTGCAAAACACTTACACTCTGTATATCAAGTTTTAATACCTCCTTCAGGAATAAGGGTAGACAGATAAGTATAAGGTAGTATATCCACCCTACACACAGATGGGTTATAAATACCGCCCACACTGGCACGTATGTCAAAATCTTAAGCCATGGAATAGGCTGAAAAAATAAATGTAAAAAGGTTTTCAAATACTAGTATACATGTCTATACAGCAATCTGAATCATAGTACAGAGCTGGTGAAAGGTGCTAGCAGATGTATTTATTTTGATCAGAGTTCATGTTACAAATATATCAAAAGTTTGGTATATATTGTGCAAAAATGAGTTCTGTTCAGTCAGATTCTGCTATGTATGGTCCCAAGTACAACGATTCTTTTGTTTGGCATGATAGTCTCTGAATCCAGATGACACTGGTTCGAACGTCACTCGCGTCACTGGGATCTTTCTGTGTGAGCGCTTAGGAAAGCGACTTCACTAAGCCTCGTTCATCGGATAGGGACGTAAAGCGGGCGGTCACGTATATCTGATGAGTTGGTCCTCAGAGCAATTTATATTTGATAGAAATAGTAGGACAGGGATCCCGGATTCCTATTAATTATCCACCTTTCTCTACGGCGACTCGAAGTTACCTAAAGCATGTGTTCATATGAGCCGTTAAACAATAACTCAATTTAGTTCGTTTCCAGGCATGTACGTCTACAGCATCTATTATCTCTTTTTATTATCACTAATTAGTATTTTGATTCAATTTTTACAAACATTTACCGGTTGTTTTTCTTTTTTGACTGGCTGGTAACGTCCTGACAAAAGTCGACGTTCTGCATCTGAGATTCTGGGATGTTGTTCTGGAGAACTGTATACACAAAATTGCCACAACAAAACAAATATCACCCCGAAAATACCTGCAAACAATAAACAGGGAAGATCAGACGAATTGTACAGACAATATTGCCACAACAGAACAAATATCACCGCCAGAATACCTGCAAACAGCATATTGGGATATTCAGATGAATTGTGCACACAATATTGCTACAAAAGAAAACATATTCCCCCACCCCTCAGAATATCTGCAAAACAGCATATAGGAATATTCAGACGAGCTGTACACACACTATTGCTACAACAGATCAAATATCACACCCAGCATACCTGCAAAGAGCATATGAGGATATTCCGACGAACTGTACACACACTACTAGTATTGCCACAACAGAACAAATATCATACCGATAATACATGCAAACAGCATATAGGGATATTCAGAGGAAATGTACACACAGTATTGCTACACCATAACAAATATCACCCCCAGAATACCGGCAAACAGCATACAGGGATATTCAGACGAACTGTACACACAATATTGCCACAACAGAACAAATATCACCACCAGAATACATGCAAACAGCATATAAGGATATTCAGACGAACTGTACACACAATATTGCTACAACAGAACAATTAAGTACCACCCCAAACAATATATTACCTGCAAACAATAAACCGGGAAGATCAGACGAATTGAACACACAATTTTGCTAAACAAAGAACAAATATCAACCCCAGAATAACAGCCTATAGGGAAGATCAGACGAACTGAACAAATGCTATTGATATTACAAAACAAATATCAACACAACCTCACGCCCAACACCATAGAATACCCCCAAACAACATATAAAGAAGACCAGACGAATTGAACACACAATATTGCCCTAAAGAACATATATTACCCTTAGATTACCTGCCAACAATATATGGAAAATATGATCTTAAACGACGCTGTTCTTTTTTTAAAGACGAAGAGTTTGAAACCGTTTCGCCTGTCACTGCTGCAAGTTCGAATCCCACTGCGAGATCTACTTGTAAGTGAGAAAGAGCCGATTCTTACGGATGGCTGGATGCATACAGTACTGGTTGTACGCAGGAAATGGTGGGTAGTCTGCCTCCACCACGAACAAATCTAAAGTCCTATATAGCCTAAAACGAGCTGAAAATGACTTTAAACACCATTCAACAAACTAACCATCAGATTTAAATATTCAATTTATGAATTAAGTGAGTGAATGTGTGTCATAAGGTCATATCAATAGGAATGAAAAATACAGTTTACTGTACATGTAGCTCTATGAGAAATTATGGTAATTGAAAAGCACAGTAATCTATATAAAACGTGATAAAAATTGTTTAGAAGCAATACAACGGTGTTTTGCGATTAAAACATTAATCAGCATGAGAAAGATCCATTTTATCCACAAAAAGCGTTATTTTTGGTTTATAGCAGTCTTTATTTCGGGTTTATTATATGTTAATACATAAACGAATACAAGTACCGTGTATATAGAAGATCGAACCCCAACCGTTGTCAAAACCTCGTGCACACAGGAGACCGGAGGTGCTGTAACCAATAATCGTACCGGCAGTTTGGCCTAGATATAAAAATTCTAATCATAGGTAATTAGATTAAAACGAAAGGATTTTTACGTAAAATATATGACACATTCTGATATAGGAACATATATAAATAAAATATATATAAATGCAGTAATCAGTAAAACATAAGATACATTTTTTATCTATAAACCCATTGTGGGCTACGTGTTTTAAACGGGTTAATCGATGAGACGGGAACCAATCATACGGTACCCAGTAAAGTGTACGTTGTTAAGAAAAAAGTAGTCCAGCGTGTTTTGAGCAAGAACTCTGATTAGCGTCACCATAACTATTATTAAATTGTTGGTATAAAGTAGCAATATCTTGAAAGCTATGTTTTAAACACGTCTCTATACCAATCTACTGCGGGTATCTGGGATATATGTGGAAATCCATCCCTATTTATAACTGTTTTAAACGAAACAGAGGCTCTGCCGAGGTTCTGATTAAAACATGTAGTTATACCGAGGTTATATAACCTTCGTGCCAGTAGGTTCAAATCTCTAGCAACAGCTTAGACTTGCTTGGATTCATATAAATAATGTGTATAAATTTCGCGACTTGCATATTTGAAAAAGAGACAGATTGGATTTACGAACTGGCTAATGGATATTTAGGACTATTAGCGGAGGTAATAACTGATATATTTGGCAAAATAGTTCAAATTGTGATACAAGCATGAAAGTTGGCGGAATGATCTTCTAGAGTGTCTTGATCATGCTAAAAACCTGATCCACTTCATTTTCACCTTCTTTCAACATGGTCTCGCATTTTCAAAATGGCCGCCAAAATAGCCTAAAAGGTCAAAAAATGCTACTATATCAAAGTATTATGCAGAAACTGGTAGTAAAACGTTATTGTATAATGCATTGTTTATATACTGCAAAAAGGCTATTATCGGTTCAAACAGTTTCTTAGTCACACAAAACATTAACACAGAAATTGTTGTGTGCGTTTGTTGCCCCCTCCCCCACCCCCACCCCCTCACACCCCATTTATTATCGAAATTGTTTGTGCACTCGTATAGAGAACAATATTCAGCTAGGCAACTTCAGAACTCATCCTCTACGTGTTTGCCCTTGGTCATGCTGGACGGCTTCCAATTCGTTTGATTGATCGGCAACTTGAGTATCCAGTGCGTGCAGCTAAATTCATAAAGCGAACATTTCTGAGCATAAACGAAGAACATGTTTTCAGCCATCTATTAACCAGGTTCATGAGCAAAAGAAAATTCAAGTAAAGGGAGATGCTTGGGGAATATGGTTGACCGATAATCTGCTTTAAGGAGATGGATGGCTGCTTCAGTTACAAACATGTGTAGCCATGTAGAACAGTTGAGATTCACTATGGTGAAAGTGAAATTTCCTCATCCAAATAAACTATAGAGGATACATTGAAGGAATTGAAGGATATCCATTCCCTGATGATTCTAGCAGCATTTTAATATTGATCAGATATGGGTTATAGATAAATGAGTAGCAGACTGTCATGCATCAATAAGTACTTTTGGTTCAAGGCAATTATACATTCTTTGCATGTTGCTTCAAGACAATAACATAACTTCTTTGTTTGTTGGAGTTGTACTGTCGAAAATAAAACAAGACCTACGTCGCAACTGACAAATGTTTGAGTGATACTTCGAAAGTTAAGCAGTACAAGGGTTACCAGAGGTTCAGGTATTAGGACAAATGGTTCAGATTCAAGCAAAGTGCCGGCTAACTGTCAAAACATTTTACGATTATCTCGAAATAAAACTGAATTGTTTTTGCTAATCGCAAAATCAGTCGTAGGCATATTTAACAAAGGCAAATGTTGTAACAGCAGATAAAAAACAAACAGTTAATGAGTCTATTGAGAGAGTTAAACGTACACCATGTAACCACGTAGAGGCTCTCACAGAAATAAGTATACGTGGAAAACATAAATTCAAGAACGAGTGTAGGGAAATTATAATGTCTGGCTCTGACACTGACGTGGTTGTCATCAAAACGTTCAAATAAATTTGGCATAGATCAGCTTTGGATTGCCTGTGGAAGAGGGAAGGATTTTAAAATGGCTATGAATACATTACACCGTGCTCCAGTTATGTCCAAAGACCGGGGCATTTTCTTTATTTCATTCCTTCACATGTTGCTAAACCGTTGCAATCTTCCACGGGAAAGGGGGAGGTTGCATAGCAAACTTGGAATATATACATGAAACTGCAACAGAAAATGTTGTAAACCTCAGCAACATGCCTAGCAGTGTTGATGAATCAGATTATGATGCTTTAGGTGAAATGTCATGTGTTATGCATAATAAATCAAGCAGTACACGGATGGTAAATGAAGCCATTACACAAAAACAACTCTTGAAATTACGCCAACAAGCTACATTAACACATCACGCATATCGATGTTGCTATCAAGCAGGATGTGAATGGTCTTAGTCAGGTATGCACCTTTGTGGCGGTCTTAGGGCGGGCGAGGTGGTTGGGGCGGGCATATTCAGGGGTTATTAAACAAATGTACATATCAAGCAGGATGTGAATGGTCTCAGTCAGGTATGCACCTTTGTGGTGGTCTTAGGGCGGGCGAGGTGGTGGGGGCAGGCATACCCAGGGGTTATTAAACAAATGTACAAATGTGTTGTCTAATTCCCATTGCTAGGAGAAAAATTTATGTATAATTCCGCAGGGAAGGGGTTAATATCAAACTCTCTATGTTTGTGTATGATTTCCTACCACGGGGAATAGTTTTTGTCTATTGTTCGGGGCGCTTGTTTCAGCCAAAGGTTTTTTGGACCTTTCAGACGAAATTCAAATAGGACATAAATCATATGTATATCAGTGAAACAGACATATTTAGTGGTAAATAAAAATACCTTACTTTTCAAAATCGGTTCAGAAATAAAAAATTCCACATACGGAAATTGTTTTTGATAGGGCATTTTCAATGCAAAATCCTGCTGCATCAAAAATTTGAAAAATATTTTTATAAAGAATTTTTATCCAAAAATGGATGTAATGTGTTGGATAAATGTAAATTAAGACACCCTGAAAGTTTTATAACAAAATATTAGGGCAAACTGAAGTTATTTGAGATTTCATAATGTTTTGCTGCCCCAGCAACCAGGAATTTACATGGAAATATACCCATCAAAAACGCATTTTGGCTGTAAAATATTTATTCTCAACCGATTTTGAAAAATAACGTATTTTTTATTTACCACTAAAAATTCCAGTTCTAATGATGTATTATATATGGCCATATTTATAAAATTCCTCATGCTATTGCCGAAAAAGCTTTGGCTAAAACAAGCGCCCCATAACAATAACAATAATTCCTTGGGAATGACCTGCCGCCCCCACCATAGGTAGAGTAATAGTAGAGTAGAGGGATAGGTGCATATTACTAAATATCAGGTTAAACTTTATCCGTCTGCACATATGCTGGTGACCACTGGAAACGTATTGGACAACTCTTGTCCACGTTTCAGCTATAGGTCAAGTATTTCAGCAATGTGGTTGTAAGAAAAGAAACCGTACATGTAGTAGTTGCAGAATTATTTTAATGCTAACGTGCTACTTTGGCGTGTACAGCGCCATATAGCTATACATGGCAATTTGAACAGAATGATAACTTGAAAGTAGTTTATCAGGACGAAATATGAAAGCAGATATACAATTCGAATAGGAAATGTAGCATTCACAGAACACAATCAACCAGATCGTACATTAAAAAATATATATAAGGGAAAACACAAGCAAAGAATGCGACACTACAACCATAACAGGGTTGATAATATGGGTACGGCCTTAGCACACTCAGTAGAAATAAAATGCCGTTCCGTGTAAGATCATACAAAATAAAAAGTCTAAAATATGTCAATATTGGTAGTATTTTCGTATTTCTATGGGATTTTTGTGGGTGGGATATTGATTTAATTGGCAATAACAAAGAGTAAGTAGGTGTGTTCCGGATATCATTATGCATAGTTTAATACGTATATAACCGCAATTATATGAATACTCAAACATCTGATAACCACTGCAGAATGTAAAGCATAGATTGAACATATAGTTTGTGGTGGTGGGTGGTGTATACTCATTTTTTATTTTGAATACTTGCATAATCATGCCGAAGTATTTGCAAAAAATATTGTTGGTTTTACAGTCAAAGCCAAATTATAGTGAATGAGAGAAAGTATTAGTTTAATAAACAGCTGTATCTTATATTTGCAGTATTTTGGTCGCAATCTTGGATATTTGGCGGTCATCTTGAAAATGATCGAAACTGAATTGGCATTTTTCATTTGAATATAATATTTGCAAGCACTGTGCAAAATATCATACTTGTATCACAATCTGAACTATTTTCTGGTTATTTCCTCCGCTATATTGGTCGGCCATCTTTTTAAAAAAAAGAAGAAAGATATGGATGGGTATGGTCAAGTGAAATGTTCAACCAAATGCATAAGCAATGCCAACCATATAGTACACGACAGTAATTCAACACTATTGGTGTGAACATAGTATCAGATAGAATACTTATATGTCAGAAAGTGTGCCCTTTATTTCCGAATAGTTTGGTACATTTTCACTCAATTTGTTTTTACGTGAAATAAATTGGTCCATAGAATATTCCATGTATCCATCTAGTGCAGACAAGACATCGTTTTTATATAAAATAAGCCATGTTATCACATCATCCAAATTGCAAAGTACACTAATATAGGTGTATTTCAAATGCCGTATACAAGTTTATAACAATGGCCCTACAGAGTCCTATAGAAGAGAATTACAAGCGCCCTATAGAAGTGAATTACTAGGGTCCTATATAAATGCAGTACAAGGCTCCTATACAGATGCATTTAAAATGTCTTACATAAGTGTATAACAAGGGCCCTACAGAAGTGTATAACAAGGGCCCTAAAGAAGTGGATTACTATGGTCCTACATAAATGCAATAATAATAATAATAATAATAATTTCTTTATTTAACGAAGGTTAAAACACATTAAGTTATGCATATAAAATACAAACACTTATTTTCAATGTGGCCTTCGAACAATAATGCAATAACAGTTATAAATACATATAAAAACATTCATACTCATGCGCACAAACGCAACATCCATATACACAACAATACTACAAATCCGACAAACACTCATTGGTTAATACATTCATAATATTCTTAATTCATAATCAAGATATCCATAGTGTTTAAGCAATTACATGCATACAGTGCCAGTTTCACTCAAGAAAAAAAAAAAAAAAAAACCCAACAGCGACATAATTATATAGTAATATCAGCTAGTTTATATCCTATTTTTGGAAAGGAAATTGTTTTTAAATTGTATTTATACGAATTAAAGCTATTGATGTTACGTATATGTAAAGGAATTGTATTCCATACTATTGTACTGTAATAGCTGAAAGAATCTTTAAAAGAGTTTGTCCGATGTTTCAGTTTAACAAGATCTTTTCGCTTAATGGAACGCAACATATAATTTTCATTGTGAGAGAAGCAAATTAGATCTGACAGGTATGTTGGTACTAGTTCAGTTTTACATTTAAAAACTAATATTCCTATATGATATAGACATCGGTTTTCGAATGATAACCAACCCAATTCGTTAAACATTAACTTTGAACTAGTATTTAAGTCTTTATTCAGTATTATTCGTGCTGCCCTTTTTTGAATTTTTGTTATTTTCATGATTTCAGCTTTCGAGTTAACTCCCTTTCCCCCAAATAGTGCAACAATAATCAGACGATGACATAATGTAAGCGTTATAAAATATTTTCTTCATATCATATGTTAAATAGTAAATAATATGTTTTAATAATGCAATACAAGCCTCCTATATAGGTTCATTTCAAATGTCTTACATAACTGTACAACAAGGGCCCTACAGAATTGTATAACAGGGCCCTGCAGAAGTGTATAACAAGGGCCCTACAGAATTGTATAACAAGGGCCCTACAGAAGTGTAT
The DNA here is from genome assembly GCA_037043455.1 of Cyrtodaria siliqua. Lineage (NCBI taxonomy): Eukaryota > Metazoa > Mollusca > Bivalvia > Adapedonta > Hiatellidae > Cyrtodaria > Cyrtodaria siliqua. The sequence goes on from JAWPHD010006587.1 coordinate 133,887, forward strand.
AACAAGCTACAGAAGTGTATAACAAGGGCCCTACAGAAGCGTATAACAAGGGCCCTACAGAAGCGTATAACAAGGGCCCTATATATGTGTATAACAAGGGCCCTACAGAAGTGTATAACAAGGGCCCTACAGAAGCGTATAACAAGGGCCCTACAGAAACGTATAACAATTGCCCTATATAAGTGTATAACAAGGGCCCTACAGAAGTGTATAACAAGGGCCCTACAGAAGTGTATAACAAGGGCCCTACAGAAGTGTATAAAAGGGCCCTACAGAAGTGTATAACAAGGGCCCTATAGAAGTGAATTACAAGAGTCCTATACAAATGCAATACAAGGCTCCTATACATGTGCATTTCAAATGTCTTACATAAGTGTATAACAAGAGTCTAATAGAAGTGGATTACTAGTGTCCTACATCATTACGTTACAAGTACAATACCATTGTCCAATATTCATGCATCACTATGCTTATTTAGAAGTGCGTTGCCATTGTCCAGTATAAATGCACTAAAACAGTCCTTTATAAGAGCGTGCTATATATACCAAACTAGTCAAACCTTACTCTCAACATCATTCTTTTATCTTCCCTTTATTCTTATTTCACTACGTTGTTTTCTGTTATCCCTTATTCCTTTAAAACTCTCTTCTTAGCTACTTTCTCTTTACACGCTACTAAACTGTTTCACTGGAAACATATATTTGTTCAGTTTCACAAAATTGTCAAAATTAAAACACTATATTATAAATAGTTTACATGCAAGAATTCCCAGAGGCTGAACATGACTGATGACGTCTATCAAATAAGTATTACAAACTGACACACAACTTCAGATGTCAAGGTCAGTCTCCGGAAAATATTGATATAAATTATATGTGTTAATTAGTTGTTTAACATATAACTTGCAAAAGTAAATATAGTGAAATAATATATTAAATAACAAACTATACGGGTGTTCCGCGAAACACGTATGTCGCGTGTCAGCGCTTTGTCAGTATAACAAGGTATTTTGGACACAGATAAATGACATTGACAAATTTGCCTGACTAAGTTCTCGTGAAGAAAAAAAGGAGTATTTAACCCATATAATGACTTACAGTGTGCCCTTCATCTTACATTTTAGTATGGTCATATCGTGATGAGTATATATTGAAAGTTTGATGAAAAAATATCAAGAAATGACAAAGTTATAGCCAACGTTATGTTTTCGTGAAGAAGAAAATGAGAACATAACCCATATAATAACCTTTAATTTGACCTTGACCTTTATATTTTAGAATGCCCATGTCGATGTTGTCATGATGAGTATATATTGCACGTTTGATGGAATAAATATCAAGAAAAGAGAAAGTTATATGCAAAGTTAAGTTTTCGTGAAGAAAAAAAGAGTATTTAACCCATATAATGATCTTCAGAGTGACCTTGACCTTTATATTTTAGTAGGGTCATGTCAGAGTTGTTAAGAGGAGTATATATTGAAAGTTTCATAAGAAATATGAAGAAATGATAAAGTTATAGCCAACGTCAAGTTTTCGCGACGGACTGACGGACGACAAAGTGATCCGTAGGTATCCGTAGGTATCGTATTTTTCTTCGAAAAGCGACACAAAAAGTACGTGTTAATAGGCATTGTAAATAGAAGGAAATCTACGGGTCTTATAAAAGTACGCGGCGTGAGAAAGGGATGATATAGCCTTAGGTAACCTTTAGAGATGGCAAATACCGTACCTAACCAAAAAATGGATACAAATCTACTTCTCTCATTCGGCAGAGCCCACACACCAGTCAAAGCAAACCAGCCAGGCATTGCTGCTCCCTGAAAGCATAAGCTCAATTGAAAAAGCAAAGATCTGATATATAGTAAGAAATGTACAACGCAAAAGGACAATACGATTGTTCAATGCGACAGTTGTAACGACATATCAATAAATTATTAGATACAAGACTTTGAATTGAACCATCGAAAAGTGATCAATAGTCAATAGTTTGGCGAGGCAAACAAACATTGATCAATAGTTTGGCGAGGCAAACAATGAATCAACGATTTTGATATAGAGTCTATTCATGTTACACTTGTTATAATATAATAAACGTATATAGCGTTTACATAAAGTATTGACTAATCTGAAACTGAATTTGCAAAATGCTCACATCCTTCGTATTGAAGAATTTGAAGATCATAGGGAGGCGCAAGTCAGGGAACTTAAAAACACATAAAAACACTCTGGTACGTATGGTGAGTTGGAAGAGGGATGTGAGTGACGTTAGTTCATTCTATATCTTATTGTTCTAGGGAAATAGGAGTTTGGGTGGTAGTGTAGTGGGACTCGGAGTGTTTGTAAATAGACAGGTTTATAGGCGCGTTACTACTATCCCGCCACAGAGTTATGTTTTATGGTAAAGCGTCCGCTTACAGATAGTGTTAGAGTATGCAAAGACACAGTTCAGTTTCAAGATTGTTGCAGATGGTGACGGACATTATGAGAGAGGTCGCCTTTCGTCTGTATTCTAAGGTAGGACATCCGAGATCTGTTAGTACTGAAGTGACACTACTTTGGTAATTACAGTCGTGCAAATAAATCCGGCAACTCGCATTTGTATCATCTCCACTTATGGTTTATAACAGTATTCGACTTTGGGTCTGACACAAGTGTTAGAGGCTGTTTCTTTTACTTTTCGATTTCTAATTTTTCGAGTGTCAAAGAAAGTTTAAGAAGAGTTTCAGAAAACAACATCGAGTACGTTGCGCATCAAGGTCTTAAACGATTAGAATACATTTAAAATATGCATAGAACGTCTCAAACTATTTTAGACATAGAACATGTATGCAAAGTGAAGTTCTATCTAACTAAACTTACCGAACACAAACCAAGGATTGTACGAGCAAATATAACAGCATACACACTAAATCTCGCGAGAACTGGCATCAACAGTGTGACTAATGATGATATCGACATGGCAATACTGATCACGTGCTTGCCACCATATCTCCCTGACAACCAGCCTCCAGGAATCTGCGTCACTATAACACCATAGTAGTAAGAAGACAGCACGAATGACTGCAGCGTCTTGTCCCAGGTAAACTCTGCAGTCTTGTAAGAACAGAATACATATATGAATAATACAGATGGCTGGAGCCTTCAGGCTCAGGTTATATTTATCCCGGACTCAGAAAGCTGCTGTGGGTGTTGGACTGTGTATCAACGTCATTTTACTGTTAATTAAACAACTGTATTTTAGTAAGAATACCAGAGACGCAGTCAAAATTGGTATCAATTTTAGGGATACAGTCTACAAATTATGATCTGCTCATAGAGGAATGAAACCACAATTATTTTCCCCATAGACACCAATGTTAAAGTGTCACATATGAATGATTTCCTGCAAATTCAACTCAAGTATGGATAATGCAGCAGTGTAATGTTCATATAGAAAACTAATTTTCCACTTGTAAAATCCCCAGAAAACGTGGGGTCACAAGACATGTAAGAAAGTTCTTGTGTATTTACTAAACAGGTCAAGGGTACAGCTGTTTTCATTGATCGATTGTTTTCATTGCTCACAAAGTGTAAGCATAGAGTCGACATTTCGAAAATGTTCATCAGTGATCCAGTAAAACCTATTAATACGATTCTTATGCAGTTTTCCCCTACTAATGCCCATTCCCATCAAAAAAGGAGGGCTTACTTTTTATTATAGGAACTACATTCGACTACACCCCGGAGATTTGCATGTAATTAGTGGTGAGAGAGGAAAACATGTTCAGATGTTTCTTAATAAGGATGTTGTGTTGTCATTTTCATAACAACCCAAAAACACCTACTGCATGCAAATCGAATGATTATTTGCCGGGATATGGTCTTGTGAATACCAAGGACAATAGTCTGAAATCGACAAAAGTCAGAGATATTTTTTTAACTTTTACACTATCTGAATACCAAATGGCATTTCTTGTCAATACACCATATTAAATAGATCAAATGTTTAGAACATTCAATGGATATAAATACAATATGCATCTTAGGTACAATTAGGACGATGAATATGCAAATTTATGTCGATTTTCATGCCAAAATTGATTTTTTAAGCCAATTCTTCAAAATTGGTGGTACCATACCTGATTATAGTAGCAAATACGTGCTTAATAATGCCAAACATACCGCTAAAATCAAAATTGATACTAGCTTTACGCTACCAAGTCGAGTTTGAATGTTAAGGAATAATATTTTACCTCCTACACAAATCTTCATTTTTCATAGTATCCTATTTTAGGAGGGTAGTGGGGGTGGGGATTCAGTGGTTTCATTCCTACCAAACCTGTTGCCATGCAGATTTAATTCATGAAAACATGTTGAAAACATGCAACCCTACATGTTGATACCAAAAAGACATAAATCAATTGCAAACACTTCACCAACACGTCATTTTAAACACGGAAAAACAATGAAACTAAAAACTACGGATTTTACAGACAAAACTGGACTAAAATCGCTCAAAACCTATGTAATAAACTATGAAAAACTTATTTCTGAGCTTATTTTACCAATTGTTATCGGAAAAGTGTCCCTAGGTACGAATCTGAGCGAGTCCTAATTACTGCAAGTATTTCTTATAGAACTGGATCTAAGTGGTTTTGTAGCGTCACCTTGCGGGAGGATTATCTGGTAAATAACACGGACGCAGTCAGAGTGGTTTACGGATATGTTATGTGTATTTTACTACACGAAATAGATGTAAAATTTACGGAACGAGATTTCAGACGAGAGCGAGATATTTCGAGAGGAATACATTGATTCAAGAAAAAATAAAGTCGTTACAAAGAAGCTGACTCTTTCTGTTCTCTTTGTCCCTCAAGCGTTTTCTTTTTCATCTGCTTTTTTATTTTTTTGACTTTTTCTTATTTTACTGTATATATTTGTTAGCAACGAATGAATTCCTTTCAGTTGTATATAGTATGTAGTAAAATAATGTTTACTGTGTAATTTACGTTTTAGACATACATATATGTGTAAATGATTATATGGGGAAGGGCCCTACTACACCCAATTGTGTGAGCAATTATGGCCCGACCCGTGTGTACATCTTATTGCAATAACGTATGAATGAAATACGAAAAAAAAGTTAGTATTGATAAAGTATATCTGCAGTGAGTATTAACATTCTCAAATAACGCACCTGAGATTCAACCGTTGAGTTGAAGAATAAGTCCATACATTGTTCGTCTGTGTCTGCGACCGCCATAACGACATAAGATTGATTCGTCGACACGTTGTGATTGTCAAATTCTGTGGATATACTCGGTGGCTGTGAATTCACCATACAAGCGAGAGCCATACTCATATTGACACGGAGTACATATAACAGCACTCCATAGAACAGACCCATGTAAGCGAGAATCCATCTTTGGGAAGTGAAGAAAGGAGCGGTTTGCTCGCTTGAGTCTGGAAATAAACAAGTTTCAGTTACACAAATTCTAATAAAGAAAATACCGATGAACTGATTATCGATAACATTTTAACCGCGCAGATTTCGGAAAACAATTTTATGTTCGAAATTGTGTTTAAAAAAGTTGAAGAATATTATGAATGTATTAACCAATGGGTGTTTGTCGGATTTATAGTATTGTTGCGTATATGGATGTATGCGTGTGTGCGCATGAGTATGAATGTTTTTATATGTATTAATAACTTGTATAACATTATTGTTCGAAGGCAACATTGAAAATAAGTGTATGTCTTTAATATTCATAACTTAATGTGTTATAACCTTCGTTAAATAAAGAAATTATTACGATTATTATTATAAATTGTGTTTAAAAAGTTACAAGTATACTGGGTGTTGACAACTAGAATGTTTTATGAGAAAGTTGTCTAATTCCTCTTTGAAGTAGCACGCGTTTCTCATACGATGCTCATTATAAACGTTGGCAAGGCGAATATATGTGTGGTTGTGTTTGGCTATGTGCACTGAAAGGAAAGAAAATTATTTGAAACACGTTTTTTCTTGTCTATACGTGAGTATTACTATGATGCTTATATGTTGATCCGAATCTAAATGCGGATATCGAACTGTAATTGGATTATTATGCAGTATGTACTATTAAGTTAACAACATTTTTATTTGCGTATCGTGTGTGTTAACAGGTGTTAGCCTGTGTAAATTTAAACAATACTGCATCCATCCACCAACCCCACCCCATCACCCCAACCCCTGGCCGCTATATACTTTCATGAATTTACTTTCCTGCGACTTACCTTTGACATAACATAACGGACAAGCACTATATATTCTAGAAATAAGGTATATTGCTTAAATAAAGAAATATTGTTAATTGCGTATAAACATATCGTATCCATTAAAATTGATTTAAATTATATCGTTGCTTATATATTATTCGTGTTAAGTCTAACCCTTACAATTAATGTAATGTATCACCGTTTAATGTATATTCAGTATTTCTTGATATCACTAATTCATAGTTTCTATTTTCGAAAATATTATTCTTACTGTCTCCATAATTTCCAGAATAACAGTTTGCCTCTCTGAAGACTCGAACACACGATATTCTCATTTACAGTCAGGCGTTCTAGTCACTGAGCTGTGTACTTCTAAAATAATCTGGTAAAGTTACCCGGAGGAGTATTATATGCAAATTTGATAAATGTGTGTACTCCGTCAAATTTTCTAATCCGATTATAAATTAGTATAAATACCTCCACTATATTGATCTATATACGAATGTCTTACTCTGGAGGTTGCTCGTCACATTTTACAACAATGCCACTGCTTCTGCAACTACTAGTATAACTGCTGCGACTACTGTCAACTAAGTACTGGCACTACTAGCACATATTGCATAGAATCCATGCACATATTATTATTATAATTTTTTTAAATATTTGTCATTATAATAAACAAACATCTGATTGGACGGAAATTTAGGCATTTTTGCAAGGTTTCCTTCCATTTTTACGTTTTAAATTTCCCGGTTTGTAACATAAATGGACACGCGGCAATCTTGGTTTGTTTAAAACTCACGGCGTCCTGTTAGTTTTTCTATAAAACTTGCATATTTGCAACCATTAATATTATTTATTATAGTTATATAGTTCAAAGCAATTTATTATTCCTCCGAAGGGCGGCATATATTAGTCGCACCCGTCCGTCCGTCAGTCAGTCCGTCCGTTCGTCCGTCCCAATCGTGTCCGCTCAATAACTGACATTCCTGGATGTCCCACCTTTACAACTGACAATATGATGTAGTTGTCCCATTATTTATCCTGTCTGTTTATGATATTCTAAAAATAGTACTAATAAGATTTCGCATCACCTTGAAACATGCCTGTTCCTGTCATGTCCTAAAAATAGATGGCTCCAAAAACATTTCACTACCGCCAGCATGCGCAGTCGTGGGACTCAAGGGGCCATGTACTACTACCCTTGTCCGTCCTTCAGCTTGTCAGTCCTTGAAAGCAAGTTCAACATTCTACTAATCTAGTATTATAGTCAATGTGTATGTGACTGACAGCCATAAAGCCTGGTGCATGATATATGTTACTTATAGTCGACCCAGAGAAAGTTGAATATGATACCTAGAAATCCGGGAGCCTTCCCTACTCTTACTACCTAATAAATTCCTTTGAACTTGAGCGAGCTCGGAGAATATCCTGCAATACACGGGACCGTCCGATTTGCGTCTCCATCCGACAGAGGAGGCTAAGTGAAAGTGCCTTGTCCAAGAAAACACCGACGAAAATCATTGGCGCCGGTGAGGCTTGAACACGGGTCCTCCGGATTTCATGTCCACCGTGCAATCCAGAGGGCCACGCCAAACCCTGTAATGTATAGAAACATCCCAACAAAACGTTGAAATTGTTGCATCTCAATCTCAGTTATACTTAGCGTTATCGAGAATAGGAACCTAAAACGTACTGGAGGGGTGGTGTTGGTGCGAGTTGAATTTCTCTAAAACCTACGCAAAATACAATAAAGCTTCACGTACCTGGTGTTTGTATAGACTTTGCGCCATTATCTTTCTTAGTAAGCGGTTGGTTACAGCTATCGTGTTCACCATCCGTCGTGTGTCCATTCATATCTCTGTCCTTCCTTGTTTAAAGTATACATTTGTTAATCAAAATTCTGTAAAACCGCTAATAATAGACTTACTTCGAAATACGCTTCTCACGGGTTTTCCCGGTCACGCGATTTAGGTACAAACAGATAAACAACGTGTACTGCTACAGTGTCCGGTACGATGACAATTAGTGTTTCATTCCACAACGTATGTTTTCATTAGGAACCTTGACCTACCATGTGTGTACCTACATGGAAAACGCATTCAGACCAATTTCGGATAAGGAATGTTGCTTCAAATTATAATTTAAAACAATATAATATCACAGACAGATGGCATAGATTAATGCTTCAGGTAAGATCATAACACGTTTTGCCGAAGACACACATGGAGCTTTTTTGGGGGGAAATGGAAGCATTTTGCCGAAGAGAAACGGCTTAACCCGGTACATACCTTTAAAGTCAAATTGTATTTATCTTCAGAAACGTGATATTTACACCTTATCCGCACCATAACGACCGATCTGATCGTTCTTACCCGACATTACAGTCCGACATAGAGCCGTGATAAGGGTTTACGGTAAGCGCTTATATATATTTGTATA